>WEIS01062109.1:0-18739 GCA_013389965.1 Todus mexicanus | reverse complement strand
CTGCTGATGTTTTTGCCCATGAAATCATGAAGTTCATTAGCTGAGGTACATAGGCAACAGCATTGAGTGATTTTATTTGTGACACCTTTGGTTTCCCTTCTGCTGCTGCCACACACTGCTGTACTTACCTAATGCTTGGGGGGTGAAGCTATTTAACCAGAGGATATACCAGGGGCTAAGGGTGAGCAAGTTTTGTAGGAACAATGAGTAAAAATTTTGGTGGTTACTTTTCTCTAGACCTCTATGCACAGGTTATTTGCTAGAAGAATATTTCCTATTGCAACTTATTAATTTGCAACCCAGCTAATGATAAAGTGAACATTAGAAGATATGTCTTGACTTCACAGTCTTGATCTGTGCAAGGGAGACAAATAGGATGTCCTGGTGTAGCTAAGGTATATTTTTTTCCAGGCTACTTAGATTTCCCTGAGCCTCACCATGCAAAGATGTTGCTGCACAACAGAACCACTTTTAGTTAAGAAATGGCATAAAAAAGTATCAGCTCCCAGCAAAGGCTGTCAGGCTGATAAGATGTGAGTAGCAAAAAGGAGGGCTTTTTAGCCTCAGCCCTTTAAAGTTACACAGTGGGGAAGGAGAAATATTGCAGCAGGTAAAAGGTATCTTTAAACAAAGCTCAAAATTGTACATGTTTAATATTGCAAGATAGTCTAAAGAAAACTGTACTGTGTTTCTTAATGCCAGTATAGAATATGGGACAGGTCCCAAGGGAAGCTCAGTCCATCCGAGGGCTTGCGAACCTTGACTCCGTCCCTTTAAACGTAATTGTTAGTAAACACTTTAGTGAAAGAACCTTTCATCAGAGAAAAAAGTGGCAAACTACATTGGTAAATAATTTGCCTTGGCAAATAATATTTAAGCCACTGATTTGAACTGTAATGCTGCTCAGCATTATCATTTGCTTTGTAAATAAAAGTGCTTTTCCAAACAGCCCAGCTTTCTGTTGTTGTTGATGAAAATTGGGAAAATGTGGGGCAGAGGGAATGTATCCCCTCTCTCCCTTTCTGGAAGTCTGCAGTTTCCAGCTAGTTAGATAAAACTGCTTGTGTTCCATCAATCTGAGCCTTGCACCAACACAGCAGCACAGGAGAAGAGCACTGAAAAATAACCCCTTGCTCTGAAGGTGTCCTCAGATTCGGGGGGACTCTGCTCTGCAGCCCAGTTAGAAACTCCAGGAGCACCCTTGCAGAATGAGACAGGAGCCTGAGCTCCCAAAATCCATGCAGTCATTGTAGGGTCAGCAGTGGTGGCTACGTGTTTACCCCGTGCATTTAGCCCACCTCACTGTGATGCCCGTGACATTGGGTGACATTTAAAGGTGGCATTTGGATATTTTCATTTCGCAGCTCACAATGAGCTTTCCCCCCGCTTCTTCTCGGAGCCAGATGGAGAAGCATTTGGTTTCTCTTTTAACCATGTTACTTTTGCGAGGAGAATAAAATGAGCAGGAGCAGCTATTGGCTGCAGCAACATAAGAAAGCCCGGCTTTGCCAGAGGAAACCACATAAAAGCGTGCGTGTGTGTGTATGGGGGGGAGGGCGCAGCGAGGGATGATGCCTGGAGCTTCTTGCACTCGGAGCTGCGATTTGTGAGTGAAACATGATGAAATCATCCCCTGGACAAATCACACGAGCCTGTCAACCTCACCAGGTAGGATTGCTTGTAGCTAATAGCCCGAACTCCCAGAGCAAACATAGCTCTGCGCTCACTATAAAGAAAAGGCGACGGTGCCGCGCCGGCTTTTCAAGAATTCTCTAGTATGGCTAACAAGGGCTGCGTCCACTCGCACCAGGTAGGGGAGGAGAGGAGCGTGTTTGCTTTTAGAGGAGGAGTAGCTCGTCTCTCCTGAATAAGTTCCTACAAAAAGGAGCGTTTCAGCTTTGGAAAGAGATGTTTTATTCATAAACCTCTTCTGGTTTGTGTTACTCTCCAACGGTGACGCTGCCAGCTGCTGCTCCAGTGATGGGAACTGCAGTGCTGGGAAGCTCGAATGTACAGAGGACCATCTCTGCCCCTTTAATCTTAATGCTTTTAGCTCAAATGTCTTTCTTTTTGCACAGTTTGCTTACTTTGCTCTTTTATTTTTGCAGGTTATATCTTTATTTGCTTTTGCCTTTGGAGTAAATGTCTGCATGGGATTTACAGCAAATCGATTTAGGAGATCTGAAGAATGGGATGAGGGCCCAGTTTCAGGTACAGTAATGGACATAAATTGTACATCGCAATACCCTTGTGTTATATATACTGTGGTTAGAAAGCACTCCTACTCCAAAACAGTAGTTTGCTTGTTCCTTTCCCCTGTAGGATATAGAGAAGAATAAATAACTCACTGAGCCTGAGTCAGTTGACCTTTGGGACTCACCTGTAGGTCTCCTATTTACTTAAACTTTTGCTCTGTGTGCATGTGACTATGGAAAATCGAGCTTATTTTAGGACTGAGCACTGTCAATCTCAGAGAGACCGGTCTCATCATCTTCTACATAGCATTTACCGTGTTTTGTGCTCTGCACAGTTTCCCTCCAGAGCTAAGAGAAACTCCCTGATGGGTTTAAGAGTACTACTGGTTTTATTTTGGTAGTTATTGAAGCGGTTTCTGGAAACTTGATTAATGCTTTCAAGAGGCACTGGTGAGAAAAGCTTTTGGGATTTCTGTGGCTCCTGAGGTCATGCTGGTTTGCGAACAGTAGACGGCAGACATCTGACGGCGGAGAGGGCTGGGGAGAGGAGAGCAGAGCAGGTGTTCGTGCAGATGTGCTGTCACCGAGTCCTCTGTTTTTCTTTCACCTCCTACTTTTTTCTTTGGAGGAAAGTAAGAACATGTCACAGAAGGGACTGTTGTTTGTGTTCTGGGGCAGTATAGGGTTTTGTGAGCTCAGGCATAGTCTAAGTGGAAAAATATATAAAATGGAAAACTAGTCAAGTAGGCTTGACTTGTGTCTCTGTTCATTCCTTTGGCAGGAGAAAGGAAGCCTGTGGTTGTTGACTGAGAGCTGGTTAATATAACTGAAGTGAAAGGGTTTCATTTGCAGTGTCTGTGTGTAATGATAGCTGGTGAATTTAGCTATAAAATTGTTTACCATGGCCAGAGTTTGTTGTGTTCATGGTAATGTCTGTGTCCTTCTCTCCCGCCTTTCACAGGAATTGGTGTCTAATCACAGTCACAGTCAGGGCTGCTCATCACTGAGCAGAAGCATTTTAGGTAACCAGAGAGATAGTGGCTGTTGCTTCTGATCTTTATATAACAGTAAAAAAAAAAAGAAGTCCTTGAAAACCAAACTTATTTCTATTATTGTATTCTAGTATGTTAACCATAGAGCAGTTGTGTAGTCTTCATAATAGTGACATGAAGGATTTGCAGTTTGGGTCTTCAACACCAGACTGCTTTCGCTGGTGAAAGTCTAGGCTTTAGGGCAGGGCTGCTCATTTGATTTTTACTGAAGTCCCAAAGGTCTGATACTGGGGACCCCTTGCAGCTCCTCACTGCCAACTCTGCTGAGCCAACCAGCCCTGTTCTGTGCTGCTAAGGCTGGGATCAGTAGCTCTGTGCTGTTTTCAATAGCAGGAGGTTTACCTCAGCGTTCCAGAAAAATAGGAAGAAATGAAAGCTCTCTTACAGGAGGGCAGGAGATGGGGTGCTTTTGACAGTCTATTGAGAATTTGTTTACAGGTGGGATTGAACTAGCACCTGGTATTGAAGTAGTCCAGTCTGGCATGCAACAATGAGACACAGAAAATAAGAGGGTTTTGTCCCTTCTCAGTTTATCCAGCTTGGTTACTTTTATTGCTGTAAAACCCCAAAAGGATGTGATAGCATAGAATAAAGTATTATAGTTACACATGCCTAAAGGAAAAAGTTATATTGAAGAGGTTCTTTTCTTAACAAACTAAAAGCACTGTCATCAAAACACCTATTTAGGCTCTTCTAATTGCATGACTTGCAGTGTTACTTAATCAGAAGTCCAGTGCAATCAAATATCCAGAATAAAAGATTAACATAAATTCTTCCTCAATTTCACTCTGCCTTGGCTTCCTTATTTCCATGTTTCTTGGTGTTTAAAGTTAATTATTTTGGATTCACAAAACATCAAACATTACCAACCATTACTGTATAACCAATTTGTTATTTTTCCAGAGGTATGCTGTGATTGTGAGCAAATTTCAGTTTTCATCCAGCGTAGATGACTCCTCTGTGAGTCAAAACCAACACAGGTTTTTTACCTAGTCGAAGAGGTACCATAATGCCTACATCCCCCTTTCTTATCCTTTTACAGTGTACATATATATAAGCCTTTATACATTTGAGATGTTTAATATTTATACCCAGTAAATTATTTCACCGAACTATTTATTTTATTCATGATTTCTAAAAGACTTCAGAGAGCCAAGGCTCCCGTTTTTTTCTTAACTTTGCCTTTGTAAGTTATTTGCTTTATGACCTTTCTAGTGCTTTGTAAGCACTTTCAGGGAAAATAGCCTTAGTAGTCTCTTGAAGCATGTTTCTTGGTCGTGATAGGATGATAGCTTAAATTTTGAAAAGAGAAACATTGAAGTTCTTCTATCCCTTCTCACTGAATTTTTAAGTGTGTCATTAAAAATGAGATCATATCTTTCTTGTACTGAAACAGTTAGGATGTCTTTTGTTTATGTGACTTTTCATTGAAATTTTACTCATTGCAATGGCATTCTGCAAAAATGAAATGCAAGTTCATAATATGAATATTATCTAGCAAAACTGGTATTCCAGATGTTTTGTATAGATGTTTAGTTGATCCATATAGGATCCATATGATCCAAAATGGCAAATTTTTACCACGTAATCTCCTTCCTGTAATGATTGTGTAGACACATCTATGTTGTATAGTCCTACGACTGAAATACTACTGGAAGTAAATAGATTTGACTTTTTAAAAAATATTGTAGTAGTAGTTTGATCGAGTAGTTTGATATGGCACTTTTCAAGGTAAATATAACACATTTACAATAGAAATGTAATAACCTCCATGGACTGAATCAGGAAGGCACTATTGCCCAACGTAACTTCTCTCTCTAACCTATGACATGAGACAATCCTTAGACGGTTGTTTTGAGCTGAGTTGGCAAAAAAGGGTACATGGAAAAGGATGTGAAAAGCTTTGTGTATTAAATAAGGAGGGAAGGATCTTCATGTTGAGGTCTCTCTGTCTGCTGTATGGTCTGATTGCAGGAGCTGTGGAGGGATGCAGGAATTTTGAAAAATATTTTGAAATTGTGTACGCTTGTTCTGTACAGGGGTTTCTGTTAATTTGAAAATGCTCACGGAGATGGAGCTTCTGATGATATATTTTCAAATTATTCTGCATGCACCGATACCCATGCCATGGCATTGTGTACGACCTGAAAAATCACGGTCTGGCTGCAAAGGCCAGGTCAAGCATGATAAACAAAGGAACGATCTTAACACATTCAGAGATCAGAGGAATTAACCAAGTCATCATTTGTGTTGCTGTATGGACAGTGTCCTACATTGATTCAGGATGTGTGACTTGAATTTGCTAAGTAATTTGGGATAATTTCTTACATCAGTAATAAAGTGATATCAAGAGATATGTGAAAACAACAGACAAAGTAGTTGAGCTGAACCTTTCTTACATGAAATGGAAACCTTACTTGCGGCTATAGTAGATGGAACTAGAGGGGACCTTGAACAGCTCTGTAGACCTCTACATCCCAAGACATGATGAGTTATTACCAAAGTGTTTCTGACAGATCTCCGTCTAACCTGTTCTTCAAAATCGCCAAGATCAGAGGTTGCACAGCCTCTGTGGGCAATTTGTTCCAGTGGTTTCCTGTTCAATTAGCTGCTCTTTACAACAGCTTGACATTCCTTGAGCTGCAGTTGACTCTTCCCTTTACGTAATCTGAGTCAGATTTACACCTTCTCTTTCCTAAGCACATGTTGACATGTGTTTCTTGGCCTTCTGAAATGATCTCACTCTCATCCCTTTGAAATGAAGAGAGCAGTGTTAGTGTAAGGGATATACAGTGTATGCTGGTATATAATACCTTTGAGTCCATAATACCTTTGATCTGCAGCTTACTGGATCTGTGATTATATATTACCAGCTTTCAGAAAGGAAAGTAGTAGAAGAAGTTAAATAACATGGAAATATTTTTTAGCAAGAGTTTTTCAGAAGCATTTGGCAGGAAGCAGCTGTCATTAACAATAAGGAGCAAGACTTTATATCTATGAAAATCTGAGTGTTAGCATGCTTTGAAACAATTCTCATGTGATTTATTTTTAATGTAGCATTGTAGCATTTTTGTGTGAGCAAAGAAAATATTGAACTGTGTGTTACCAGCATAGATATGCAATGTTTAGCTCCTTGGAACTCCAGATGGCCAAAATATTGATGGCTCACTAAGAGCGTGCATGCAGGGAGTGTACCTATAGAGTGAAACCTCACTATGTATATGATGTTACTTGCTCTGAGCCTTGCTGACCTGACTGAAAAAAACCCAAAACAACCAACAACAAAGCAGAAAGAGACACAGTTGTCTACTACTACCTTTCCCAGAAGTCATATGAATGTGCCTTGCTACTCCCATGATTCATGACTGTAACCATGGTAGGCTTGATTTTCTTACCCGCTATACTGCTACACAGTTGATTTACTGCCAGGTTTGCTCCTAGAAGTGGTTTATGCTGATGTCCAACCAATGTGAATGCCAATCCAAGAGACGTGGTGGAGCAGTAGTGCTGGTGATGGGACATCAGCTACTACAACGTCACCTCCAAACTCCCCCTTTAACTTCTTTCCCATCCATTTCCATGGTGTTGGGATAATGCCATCTTGTTCAAGAAGAGATTCCCCCTCAGTTTACCTGAAGACTCAACTTGCAGCTGTATAAAAGAGTATAGGAAAATAAGATCAGAGCAGCAGTTTCCCAGAAGTGCCATTGCATCAGTCCTCTTAAAATCATACTGCTAATCATGGTGACGTTTGCCAAAACCAAATCATAGTCTGAAAGAAAACAAACCTCAAGACAATTGCAAAGACTTAATTTTAATAGGTCTCTCAAGGAACAAGAGGCATTGTGAAATTTTCCTTGGAATACTTCTTTTTAAAGGATAACAGAGTTGCTACTTTATTTCATAAAACACGATTAACCCTAGAGAGTAGCATATGATTTTCCTGCTTCATATACGCTGCTGTGTAGGATTCTCTTATAGGAATAATGTATAAAATGTATAAAATATATAAAGTTAGTAAAATACTAAGCTTTGAGAAAAGAGCAGCGAAGTACCTATCAGCTTTGACAGTGAAAACCCTTACTAATAGATTATTGAAGTCTAATACATTGTTCATGGTTTTCAGACTGGCAGTCCTCCATTTAGATGTCCTCCACACATCAAATATATTGTTTTCTTACATACCTATGTATTTTGTTAAGTTTGTATAACCTAATGCTCTGCAGAAAGCCACCAAAAAGCCTTGCCTTACTTCTCCATTAATTTATAGAGCATCTTGGAGTTTTCTTTCGCGCTTGACATTGATTTGGTGACTTCCAGTATAGCAAACCAAGTGCTGCTGACTGCCTGTAGATTAATTGCAGTCTTTTCCTATGCAAACTGCTCAGCCAACCATGAAAATGTCACTTGGTTTCTGAAAACAAAGGCTTGCTTCTGAGGAATAGCTGCAGCTCCTGGGATGGAGCCTTGGAGACTTCAATACATTTCTGCTAATGATCTCTTGATCATTACAGAAGTAAAGTCAAGGCTGTTTCTTTGCGGGATGCTATCACAACACGCTGCTTCATTCTTTTTTTTTTCTTTCCCTCCCCAAAAAGAACAACCTTATTAGAAATTATTCCTTTTTTGTCGTTGTTGTTTATTTGTTTTATTTTGTTTTGTTTCTTCAAGCAACCTTCTCTTCTCCCTGCCCCCTTTCCCAGAGCAGGCAGCCAAGGTTCTACTCATCCGAGTGGCTTGGGGCTGAGCCGCCCATCCCACCACTGCCGGTCTGACAGATGTTGCCCTGTTTCTTGTTCCACACAGTCCTGTCAGATTCCCCCTGGATCAGTACCTCTGGCTCCTGCAAAAACAGATGCTTTGAACTTCAAGAGGCAGAGCCTCCTGGCTGCCGCTGTGACAACCTGTGCAAGAGCTACAACAGCTGCTGCTTCGACTTTGATGAGCTGTGCTTAAAGACAGGTACGATGGCTCTCCTGTCCTGCACTGACAGGTGCTGCCGACACCTGGTTTCTGCCAGTGGTTGGGACCTGCCTGATAAACCAGTACTCCATGCCATAACCTGCATCTCCTTCTCACCTCACCTTGCCTTGTCAGGCAGGCAGCCTGTGTTTCCTTGCAAGGAGCAGTAAGCATACTCACCTATTCCTGCTCACTGCTGGGCTTTGACCATGGTTTCCAGGGCAGAAAAAACATGGTACTATTCACACTATGTGAAAAGAAGATCTTCTCATGCTCAATTAAAAGCAATTAGCAGTGTTCAGGCACCAGTCTGACCTCTGGGTAAAAGAGTTGTGGTAAAGGCTGGAGGTTGGTCATTCCATGTCAGCCACCCTTTTACTCCCAAATTATAACTTTGTATTGGAGCAATTCATGTTTACTTGTGAGCTGTGCATTGCAGTTACTCTTTAAGACACCTCAGGAGCTGGGAGCATTGAAGCAGTGCAAGTCCTCTCAGAGCGAGTGGCAGGTGACAGGCTGGGCTTGTTACCCTTGCCTCAGACTCTGATTTCCAGATGTCAGGATGCATATAGCACACTGGTAAAAATGTTTGACTTCAGTTGGTTGGACCTTGCGGGATGGAAATAGAGCACTGGGTTAATTTTCTTTTAGTTTTCTTCATGAGTCGTTGGCAAGGAAAACTTCGAAGAGGGCCACAAGTTATATTTTACTTCTTAGCATAGTGCATTAAAATTATTAGTTGTACCCATCCCCTTGAGTGTTTACGCAGTAGTCAGAGTTGACACAGGTGCCTCCTACTTTTGCCATTGAACATTTTCTTGCCTTATCAAAGAATTGCATGTACTAAGCAGCCAGAAGAGAGGTCTAATGATTAAAAATATCATTGCCTACGGATGTGTCATGCTTAAGAGTCACTTCTGTTTATAATGATGTCATTTGAATAGCTTGGTACTAAAACATAGCTAGCTAATCCTGTATGAAAAACTAATTTGCTTTCAGGCTGAAAACTTCTGAATTTTAAGTCGATGCTGTTTTGCCCCTGGTGTAAATGACTGCAGAATGAGAGGCTCTTTTTGAAGGCTTTCAACACAATACAAGACATTTGCTACCAATGGGCAGATTTTCAGTGCCTCAGCCTTATGTCCACATATAGGCATGGATACTTGCATAGCCCTTGGGACTGTTGTATGAATTGTCATGTATTCTCACAGGCATTTATTAAGACAACTATCACATGTGCAATCTGTAAATACTACACATTTATAGAAAAAGAAGCTCCAAATGAAGGAGAAAAGGGGGTAAAAGGCATTGCTCTGATGTGTTTTTGTGTTTTTTACTGGGTGCATGTTGTCTGAAGTAGTTTTAAAGTTTCTTTTTGGTCGGGCCAGGATGTGTAAAAGCATACACTTACATCCTTAGGCCTTATTCCAAAGCGTGGCAACGTACTGACCTTGAGAGAGCACCCCAATTTAGACAGGCTCTATACTTGATTAGATCCTGACTTCATTCACATGCTGAGAAGAGCTGGAGTGTTTTACAGCAGCTGTGCCATGCTTTTTCTTGAACAGCTTTTGCTCTCATAACTTTGCATTTGGTGCTGAATCTCAACCTATGGGTGAGAAATTGATGGGACTAAAGCGTTAGTTCGCATCCACATAGTCTCTTTTCAGTTTTCTCAGTTGGAAAAAGAATTGATTACCCAAGAAACACCAGAATTCTTAGTTTATGCCTCAGGCCCCACCATTTATCTGCCAAAATCCATTCTTGTCTTCCTGTTTCCACACTTTTTCTGAAATTCAGGTTGTACAAAGCCTGACATCTGAGGGTAGCAGAAGCACTTGCCTGTGGGTGGAGGAGCCCTCCTGCACTTGTAGGACACAAGGGTCCTTTTTGTATCTAGTTGAAGTGCCTACTTCAGAAGTCTTGAACTCACTAGAACGGGGCCATAAATTTTAAATCCAGCTTTAACGACTAGAGTGTTGTCATTATGGCTTGAGTGAGTACTTTTTGGATTGATTACAATCTCATTCTTGCTTACCTTGTGAATATTTTAGCTCGGGGCTGGGAATGTACCAAAGATCGCTGTGGAGAAACCAGGAATGATGACAATGCTTGTCACTGCTCTGAAGACTGCTTAAGTAGAGGAGATTGTTGTACTAATTATCAAGTTATTTGCAAAGGTAAGTCTTTGGTCTTACTATCTCCTATCTTTCCAAACCTGATACCAGACAGCCCTGTAGGTAAAGAGTTTTCTTCTAAAGAAGGAACCCTCTCCTTGGTTTGTTCTGATTTTTTCAGAGGAGTGGAGAAGAATGGGGAATTGCATTTGTAATTTTTGGACACTAGCAGAGGCGAATACTTTAAATTTGTTGGTGCTAGAAGGATGTTGTCTTTGCCTGTAGAGATACTGATAGAAAGAGAGGATGCATAGGTGGATGACAAAGAGTTTAAAGCAAAACACAGAAGTGTTCAGATGTATTTGTCTGCATCACAGGGAAAGCAGGGTGATGGTGTCAGAAGGAATGGAGCATTCCTAGATATGTTATCTCTGTCTCAAAGCCTTCCCATACTACAAAAGCTCCAGCTCAAACTACTTGGCCTAACACCTGTAGGCTTTGTTTCTTGTGGGAGAGGATTGTGAGAATACAAGGGTTGTAATTCACAGGTGGGTGGCATGAGCTTCAGATGACCATGCCACCATGGCTGCAGTACAGCTTGCACTGTTCAGTGGGTGGATGGACTGTGAAGGCTTAATTTTCATCCTCTGCCCTGATCTTCTGGATCATGTCCTGCCTCGTGTAATGTGTTTCTCATTTGAAGCAGGTCTTCTGATCTTTGGTAATGAGCTCTATAGGTTCTCAGTTTTGTATCTCAGCTAATTCTTAGCCTTTTCATTCATTAACTTTACTAGTGGAGGGTTACAGTTTGAAATGTTTTCTTTCACACCATTTTGGCCAGCTGCATGTGTTCAGAAAATTATAGTAGTCCAGATCTATACACTGAAAATGCGCTTTTTTTCTTTACTTGAGTTTTACTTTTGGGAATCCCAGTGGAATATGTATCTTCCAGCAAGTCCTCATAGATTTTGTTCTTCCTCTTCCCAAAGAAACCCAAGGCTGAGACCACTTAAATACTGGTATAGTTTTCAGTTCCTGCCTTTTTTGTAGCTCACTCTTACCAGGGTCAAGACAGAGGAATTTACATGTCTCCAGCTTTAATGTGCATAATCTTTGTTTAATTGGCTAATAACAAATGATCTCAATGACCTTGGCACTTTGACAGGAGTAAACCTTATGTGAGAACAATTTCCTCTTTATTCATGCCTTTGCCTATCTGAGGATAGAGTGTTATGGTTTGTTTTTGTTTGTGAGTTTTGGGGTTTTTTTGGTTGGAAATTGTCCCTTCACCTCCTGTCATGGTCAGCTGGAATTGCTGCAGGACACATTTCCTGCAGATCTTTTCTATGGTGTTTTTTGTTTTGTTCTTCTACTTGAGCTGCAGCTCCTTTAGTAGTTTCAGGTTCAGGAAGTGAGCCTGATTAGCTAACAACCGGGTTTTCAATTGACCTGTGAAAGTGCAAGTCATGAGCCACTCCATGGTCAACATTCAGTAGTGAAAACTATAAGGAAAAAATTGATTACATAAAGTAATTTTAACTAATCTAACTCCGAAAGAGTATTAATGCTTTTTTTTTTCAGCTGTGTCTGAGTCTCACCTGATCCACGAGCTGATCATCTCTCTAAACCAGCTGGAAACTATTTAGAGTTGTTTTTCTTTCCCGGAGTGTATTTTGTTTTGTGTCTTTAGCCAGCTGAATCAGCTCATGGACACATCAGAGCTGGTGGGGAGGAGGGTGGGAATCACAGCCAGAAGCAGCACTACCTTTTTTTGACAGATCGAAAATAAAAAGTTAAAATAGATGACCACTGTGCCTAAAGTGTTACTACGATCAAAAGGACTCTTCCAACTCCAGTTTTAAGAGCTACTTCTAGGAATGCTAGTTTGAATATTCCTGTTGAATAGAATACAACTAGATCATTTGTTCAGCTTTGCGGAAAGACCTGCTTATTTTTCATAGGAAATATGGCAAGACAGTCCATTAACTGGGGCTAGACTTTTTTTTTTGACATTTTCTGTGAAGCCTGTAGCTGTGTCCACAGATTTATTTTTATTTTTAAACTCCAATGTGACTTTTCTGGTAGGAGAAACTCACTGGGTGGATGATGACTGTGAAGAGTTAAAGGCTCCTGAATGTCCGGCAGGGTAAGTGTTTTGCATGCAACTGCAAAGCCAAAGCAGCAAAGCCGATGGTCCCCAGCTCTGCCCTGGGTCTCCAAACACCACATCTCTGCCCTGGCCTGTCATGCTGACTGAACGACCATGAGTTGGATGCTTTTCTCTGCTTCACTGTTTGTACAGTTAGACTGATAATATTGTAATGCGTTTGCCTTCCGACTGCCGTATGAGTAGTGGTGTAAGATATGCAGGCTTGAATTCTCGGTCTTTGATTACCTGAAGAAAAATGGGTTTACCTACTTCACTTATACCCACATAGGGACTCCCTTGAAGTCAGTGGGAAGGTTTAGGTTTTCTTGATTTCAATAAAATTCAGGTTGAGCCCTACGCCAACATAGTTCAGGACATTTTTTAAAATTAATTTTGTACTTCTGATGTTACGTTCCTAAACAAAAGAATTTCTAAATTGCAATGAGATGCAGGCTTGACATAGTGAGGTATTTGAGTGCATGAATAATGTTGAGAAAGTAAACATTTTTGAAATCAGTTGGCTCACTATTATCCTTAAAGGTAAGTGTCTGTTCAGGTGCTGTGTTGGGTTGCAGCTCAGACAGTGCTATTAGGAGGTTCATTTGGAGGAGATACGAGCCCCTGCTTCTCCTGGTGGCTGCTTACCCCTGCAGCAGGTGACTAACATTAAAAGCCCAGTTGTGTACATCCAGGACACACCTCTGCCTGCTTAGGGCCAACTCCCAGTAGCAATAGTAAATCAAAATGTAATAAAATAACATAAAATGCTGTCATCTTTAGTATGTGAGAATGAGCTCTGCTTCCCAGAGCTCTCTCAAAATGCCACATGGACATTTTTCTGTGAAGAGAGAGAACCAGCTGTCATGAGATGTGTGGTTTTTAACTACAGATTGTATGCTAGGGTGGGTACTCATGCATACTATTATTTTTCATTCTCTATCTCCTTCTGTAAGCACTTGCCTTTTGGGGCTATATGCTATATGCTCAGGAAAGATGTCTTTTATGTTGGAAATCAGACCTCTCACTGACTGCAAGCGAGCACTAGATGTTACTAAGCGTGATCAGTTTGTGCTGATCTACTAAGCAAACAAAAAAATTATAGACATATAGCATATGTGGTAACTGTACTTTAGATTCTTGAGCCTCAGTGAGCAAGTGGAAATAAAATAATTTGAAATGCTACCTTACACTCCTGCTTTTGCTTTTAGCTTTGTTCGTCCTCCTTTGATCATCTTCTCTGTTGATGGTTTCCGTGCATCGTATATGAAGAAAGGGAACAAGGTCATGCCCAATATTGAAAAACTGAGTGAGTACATCTGTTCTCTTACAATAAGTGAAAGACAATTTCTTGCAGCCGAGTTGTTTTCACTGTTGGTTGAGCAACGGAAGTCATCGTGGAGCTGGTGGGTAGAAGGGCTGCGTTAAATGCAAGGCTTCTCTGCCTGAAAGGTCTGACAAAGATTAAGCCTTTTTTTCCGTGAAAGTGAAATGACAGAAGTCCTCTTTGGTTTAGATGGTATTAACTGGTGGCTTGAAAACACCCAGCTCACAGTAATAGGAGAGTGGGGAGAGAGATGCTGCTTTGAGGAGTGCTGCTCGGAACTGGTGACCTTGGTATGGTTTTGTCAACAAAGAAATGTGTCTTCAGTACACAATATGTATGATGCACTCTTCTAGGCTAGTTAGGAAGTGCCCACAAGATTTTCTACTTGATCCAGAAATATTAAAGATATGGGTAAGTGGGTGCAGGAGCCGCAGTGAGCATGTGATACCTGCTGGGTACGTGTCCTAGCGATGCGTAACCCTGCACTCGCCTCTGGGGTAGCGAGCATCCACCGGCATTTGTGGAGTGCTGGACACAGTGTATATTTGAGCTTCTCAGTATCACATGATTGTGTGTATGTGTCCTTACCCTTTAAAGGTGTTGTGTTTCTTTTCCCCCATGTGCGTGCAGGTGCTCATGTACCCATCTATGTTTGGACCTGATGATCTTAAAGATCTTTTCCAACTNATATATTTAATATAACTGCTTCACAGTCAATCCTTTTCAGTCTTCAGTCATATTAAGTATTTTCTTCAATATTTTGAGTTTCTGAGACAAAGTGTGTCTTGCTATTATAAACTCTGTTACAGCTTTCCTGTGCTTTCTTATGTCTGCTTTTGCAGTTACTTGTACTGCTGCATAATTACAGGTCACAGTTTTTCTAGGAGGAGAAAAAAAATACCACCCCTAAAATCCTACCCAGAATACAACCAGTGGTTGTTCCTTCATTGGAGCAGCTGGAGTCAGTGGGGCTGACTTAGCAGCTGACTTAGAATTTACAGTTGCTGAGTGTGTCTGGATGCTGTGTTGGCCCTGCAGTAAAATGAACTATCACCTCTGCACTCTGGTGGCATGGTTGGTGGGCATGCTGCCCCCATCCTGGCATGCAAACGCTTCTGGGTGACAGTGACAGTGCTCCCATGGCTGGGCTAAGCAATTCCCTAAGTGCAGCTGCATCTTTTCCTTCTTCTTTTTTTTTTTTTTCCTGCAGCCCCTGCACAAACATTAAAAAGGAAGAGAAAGGAGGGGATGGAGAAATGAATACCTGGGGATGGGAGAGGGCCAAGAGAGATAGAGAAGTGCAGAAACTTCTTAAATTGTCTTTACTGTTGGGCAAATTGTGATATAAAGCCATGGCTTTGGGTGACTTGCCTCATTTTTCTCTTGGAAATATTATCTCACAGAGGCTCCAGTGAAGATAAAACATCATGAAATGGAAATGTTAAGCGTTACTCTTGCAACCAGAGAATGAATTACCATTTCCAGAAAGGGAATTCAGGAAGAGGAACTGAAAGTTCAAATCAATCTTCTTTTCATAAATTTTTGCGTACTTTAGGTGGTCTCAAACTAACTTTTAATCACTGTGAAAATACTTTAAAGTATTGAGTAACAGAGGTTTATACTTTTTAGAACAATTCAGTCATCTCCACTGCTTTCATTTTTAACAGCCAATTTTAAATGTGCTTATAAAGTTGAAACCTTTTCTAGTGTGCAAAGATACCTATTCTAAAATAATTTAGTAGTATTTGCAGATAGCTATGAAGAACTGGATTTGTGTGCATTAAGGTTTTACTAATTAATCTACTTCTGCACAAAGGGACTCTATCCTGAATCACATGGAATCGTTGGCAATTCGATGTATGACCCAGTGTTTGATGCCAGCTTCAGTCTTCGAGGGCGAGAGAAATTCAATCACAGATGGTGGGGAGGTCAACCAGTAAGTTTCAGACTCCCTTCGCCTCCTCTCCCCCTCCCTCTCCTCCCCTCCCCCTGTGCTGTGGAACATAGCCAATAATAATAATTAAAAAAAAAATACATCTGTGAACAATTTGTACCCAGTCTCCCCCCCGGCTGGCCCTGTGTCTATCAATTTAATGTAACGTTTTGAATTGGCTTTTGCTTTTCAGAATAATAAAGCCATTGATTATGGAAAGGTGCTTGCATTGATAAGTATAAATTAGATGTGGCTAGGAAAAAAACCCCTCACTTTAGGCAGCAATTTAACACTATATTTTCGTCACCGTGGCATAATGTTTCCTTTTCATTATGGGTTTCTCAGGTTTTCGTCCTAGTAATGTTCTTGTGGCAGTTTTAGTATTAATGTTCTGTAAGCATAGTGTGGCACAACTTCATAATTATTATTTGTTAAGTCCACAAGCGTTCACTGTTACCTGGCTTGCTGCAGAGGCTGTAGAAGTTTTTGAATTAATTTCTGCCTTGAGCGCAGTAGCAGTGGCTGAAGTAGGTTCTCTCTCTTAGATTAGTGTTAGACTTGGTGATTTCTTTAGCTCAGTCCTTATACTGGGCAAGAAAATGGCCTCCTTCGAAGTATTCTGTATTTTTACAGTTAAGAAGATCCCCTTGCTTCTGCTGCACTTCTTCCTGTTAGTGAATGCTGTGGTGGCTTGCTTTGCCAAAAAAAAAAAAAAAAAAAGGGGGTTTAAATTAAACTAGTAAGTTATATGTGCAAGCAGCCAAGGTGCATGCACAATTCTTACACTGTTTGCTTAGGGAACTATAGTTAAAAAACTTCCTGACCAATTAATCCCACAAACAGGTGAGGTGGTAGAGATGTGGAAATCAGAAGGGGGTTGGGAACACCATAATCTGTTACTGCTGCTTTCTAAAGCAATCAGTGTCATCCCCCAAATCTCTTCAAGACACAAATATCCTAAGACACTAAAGGAAGTTATGCAGATGTTTTTTAGGCTTAGCAAGTGTATGTGTTACTTGTCTGCATGTGGGTTTAGTCTGCAACAAATGAAAGACAAGATAATTTAGAGCTGCAGGCAGATGTGTCTGGCAGTAGCTGAGCCAGAACGAGATATTTATCCTTTTGTAAAATTTGTCAGTACAACAGTGAGTGTTGTCACTCCCTTGACTAGCTATGACCTGGGTTACCATTTAGCATGGATTATGTGGAGAGGTGAGGGTGAGAAACATGCCTACTTATTATCCTCCTAGATGTGAGCAAAGAGGCAGGATCAATGCTACAAGCAGTGAAAAGGCGGCAGTGGGTAACCTCTTTCTCCAACTCACCTACTGCCAGAGCCACACAGCTAACAAACCGCCTGCTAAAGTCAGGCATGGAGTCCATAGGTAATATCGAGGCTCAGCTGCTCTGTGACAACTTGTTCAGCAGCTGTAATTTAATTATGCATTGCAAATATAGTTGTGCATCTTACATTAGTAACAGGTAGGAGTTGGTGGGGAACTATCTATTAGGAGTTGTACAAATGTCTCTATTTTTAAACTATGATGTTTTAAAAGTACAATATAAGTCTATAAATACTCCCTCACTTGCTGTGTTTAGTGGGGAACATTGGTAATTCCCACATCCATCCGTTAGAAATGCCTATGCTACTCTAGAGAATAAAAGTTTTTCTAGATTGTAAACTAGGGCCATGAAAAAATGTCAGCTGTTCAAGAAAGTTACACAACAGTGGATGACCATATGCTGGATGAAATCCTTAGAGGGTAGGGGGAGTGTTGCTTATACAAGTAAGGACGATAAAATAAACCAGCTGATCTGAAGAAGTGTTGAGAAGGAGAAACACGCAAGTCATATAATAAACTGGAAATGTCTTTGGAAAATTGGAAACAAATGCATAGAGGAAGGGCTAGAATTCAACTTCCACACACTTAATATGAGGGAAACCTGTAAGTTTGGCAAACCTGATAGAGTGGCCTTAGTGGTTGGGTAAGGATGTGATAGATAACCTTCAGAAGTATGATGTAAATGATTCTCTGCATGTGGAAGAATTGCACATTTGATAAGAGAATTGCTGATTTTTTATAAGAGGAAAAAATTGTCTTCATCTATATATGGATTAGATAAAGCCCATTTCTAGCTATTTTTGTAATTCTCACTAAATATCACATTGATATAGACTGCCAAAAATATCTGGGTATTGAAAGAGAAGACAGTAAAATTAAGGAGGGAAGAAGGGAAATCTTGTCTGCATATCACAAAACTCTAGTCTGTCATATCTTGTATTCTTCTGGTTCTGTCTTGATCTTGGGCCTCAAGCTGGAGTACTGAAACAACTGCAGAGTGGTCCTTGGTTGGCACAGAGTTGGGAATTATTATCTTTCTACCCAAGAAGGCAGGAAAAGTGTCTGGGACCTCCACCCTTATGTTATAGCTAAAACTGCCTGCTTCTGGAAATTGAAGTATTGTATATGGCTTTGTTAAAATGTAGGGGGGTTAGTGTTTTGTCTTGTTTTGTTTTGTTTGTTTGTTTATTTACTTGTTTTAATACTCAGCACCATGCTGGGAAGCAGCCAGATTACCATGGACATCAGGGGGATTTGGCAGATGAGTAGCTGAATGTTTCCACACCAGGAATTATGTGAAATTAATTTTCAGAGCATTAGGAAAAGGAGAAGGGAGGAGAAAGTAGCTTGGAAGTGTTTTGAGGTGCTGTAGCTGTTTGTGGGACTTCCTGATATCCAGTCATCTGATTTAGTATACAACCTTGATTTATTGTATAACCTTCAAACCACCTTGTTTTCAAAACAAAAGTATTTGACAGGAAACAGCCGCAGAACCACTCATTGTATTGCCACAGTGCCTCACAGAACTGGTGAGCATCAGGGCCCGTGCTCCCAAAGCGGAAAGTGAGTTTACTGCTCATTTATCATGACAATGAGAATCTTGTTTTTGTTTCAAAAACTTTAAGAACTAAATTAGGCCCCAGCTGCCCTTGGCCTCTGTTAAA
>WEIS01062107.1:1329-13461 GCA_013389965.1 Todus mexicanus | reverse complement strand
GGGGAGGGGGGGGTGTCAGGGGGAGGGTCCCGCTCGCCGGCAGCCCAGCCCCGGGGGGGATCCGTCCCGTCCCCGTGCCGAGGGGGTGCCCGCAACGCGCAACCCCGTCCTGTGCCGCCGCGGGTCGGTGGTGCCGGTGGGGATGGGGGGGACCCTCCGCGGCCCCGGTTGCCCCCACCCCTGGGGGATGCGGGAAGGAGGGGGTTGCTCGTCTCCATGGGGCTGCCCATGGGGTGGCGTGCGGGGAGCCCGGGAGGAGGAGGAGGAGGAGGAAGGAGGAGGAAGGAGGAGGAAGAAGAGGAGGAAGAGGAAGGCGAGTGGGTGCTGCCCATATACTCACTATACGGAGCAAACCCGGCAAGGAGAGACTCACTTGAGGGAAAGCCGCGGGTCACCGTACGGGGCGTAAGGTGAAATGTTTAGTATAAACTCCTTGGGAGGGTAGGAGCTCCATTTCTGCTGCACTGTGTTGTCATTGTTATTCCAAAAGTCTCTGTCTAGATCGCTACAGCGGCCGGACACCAGGGCGGAGAGAAAAGGGAAATACAAGAGAGAGAAGCTGAATTCCTGCTGCGAGGAGCGGGAGGAAATCAAAAAAATCCAGCCAGCCCTCCGCCCCCGGAGCGCCGGGATCCTGCGGAGAGAGACGGGGAGCGCGGCTGCCCACCCCGCGGACACCGACACACACACACACACAAACACACACACAGACGGATGGATGGATGGACGGACGGACGGATGGACAGAGCTGCGGAGAGACGGGAGCGGGCGGCTGGGGAGGAGAGAAGGATGGCGAGGGGGTTAGGGGGGTGCCAGCGAGCGCGGCGCCGGTGCGCGTGTTGGCGCGGCCTCGGCACGTGTGCTTGTGCATCCTCGGCACACATGTCCGGGCGTCCTCGTCACGTGTGTCTGTGTGTCCTCGGCACACGTGTCTGTGCGTCCTCGCCTCCTCAGCAGCCGGGTCCTGGAAGCGCAGGCTGCTTGGTTAACCCACGCCGCTGCTGCGTGGCGGAGACCCCGCCGGGTCCCCTCTTGCTGAACCATCCTCCCGCTGCCGCCACCGAGCCTGAGCCTCCCAGGTCCAGCAAACCTGGCCTGACCCATGTGCCAGGGTTTGGGGTGCCAAGCAGCTCCCCGGTGGCACTGAGGGGGTGTGAAAAGCCGCCAGTGCCCAGCCCTCGTGCCCCTTGTTGATGCCCAGTTTGAGCCTCGGCTGCACAGACCCCACCAGAGCCACGTGTGCCACACCAGCGGGAGGGGATGTGCCTCCCCTTCCAGCCCCGCTGCAGTCGTGCCCAGGCAGAGGGGTGCCCGAGGGAGCTCCAGGTGCCTGCACCCCAAAAACACGCTGGGCAGGAGGAGGAGGCCCCAGGCCAGCCAAGGGAGGAGGTTTGCAAAAGCCTTTGTCCAGGCAGGGGCTGCTGCACCAGCCCTGCCTCCTCCCAAGAGCCCTGCGGGCTGCCAGAGGGGCAGAGCTGGAGCTGGGGTGCCCAGGAGAGCTCCCACCGGCCGCCCGGTGCCATGAGGTGCCCCAGCTCCTCTGCTCGCCCTGGGGTCACAGAGGGCTCCACCAGGCAGGCTCGGGCTCTGCATCCCCGGGGACACGGCGCTGAGGTCCCCGCGGCTCCATCCAGCCCATGCCCACAGCTCAGTGGCTGAGCCAGGAGGGGTACCCAAGGGTGCTGGAGAGATCCACCAGCTCTCCCAGTCCCCTGGAGCCCCTGGGGACACCTCCACCCCACGCGGGGCGCTCAGGCAGCTGCGGGAGGAGCGGGGATCGGCGATGCTTTGGCACGACCCCGGGGACCACCCGTCACTTGGTCTCCCCGGCAGCCCTCGGACCCTTGTGGCTGGGAGCAGAGGGTCGGCCGCCTCCGTCCCCAAGGAGTGAGCTCCCCGCTGCTGGCAGGGACGGCCCTGATCCAGCACGAGTCCCGCCGCAGGCAGGGCACCCCCAGCCGGGTGCTGAGCGGGCTGCGGCTGTGCCAGACCCGTGGGCACAGAGGCTCCCGGCGCCGCAGCCCCTGCCCCTCTCCCCCGCGCATCCCTGGCACCTACTTGATAGTTTTCTTTTCACTGCGGCCTCGGCTGGAGTCCGGAGTTCCTACGGTCTCCAGGGAAGTCTTGTAACGCTTACCCTGCCGTGAGGGAAGAGGAGATGGGGGGAGGTCAGGGGGCAGCAGGGAGACCCCCAGCACACCACAGCGCAGCAGACGATGGAGACAGGAGGGTTTGTCTTGGATTTTGCCCTTTTCCCTCACAGCCTCCCAGTCACCGGGCTCCCTCCCGGTGAGCTGGGCAACAAAACTCCCCACGGCTCCATCCCTTGGCCCCTACGAACCAGCAAAGGCACCACAGGGAGCCTGATCTGGCTGTCCTGGCACCCCAACACCGTCCCCAAGGGGCAGCGGGGAGGTTGCGCCCTGCAGCACCCCAAGGACAGAGCAGCAGCTGCCTCCTGCAGCCCCGTCCACGGACTCACCGGGGGAGCAGCAGGTAATTTTAGGATTAATTGAACCTGAATTAATCGAGTTCACCTTCCCCGGCGCAAGGGAAGAGCTGCTGTATGATAATGAAGCAGGCGCTGGCTCCGAACTGGGGCTCGTAATCAGGGCACTTTGCCGGGATTTCCGACGGCAGGTTCAGCCTCTGCCGCTCTGCTCCCATCCAGGGCGGACAAGAGCCCAATTAATGCCAATTAGCCGACAATTAGGAGACGAGGCTGCTCCGCGCAGGTGTGAGGAGGCTGAGGTGGGATGGGGGCAGGTGCTGGAGCAGGCTGGGCTTCTGGACCAGCCCTCGCACCACAGCGGCCACGGACCTGTGAGGAATTCTCCCTTCTCCTCCTCGCCAGCCGCAGCTCCTCTGCACGGAGCCGTCTCCTTGGCGCTGCTGCGTCAGAGGACTCCCTGCGCCCGCAGCACCGCTGTCCTTGGACAGCCATGGGCTTGTCCTGCCTGGAGCTGCAGGGGTGGCCAACCTCCTTGGATGCCCACGGGGTGATCCTGCCGGGAGCTGCAGGGAGGTTCAACCTCCCTGGATGTTCATGGGCTAATCCTGGTGGGATCTGCAGGGAGGTTCAACCTCCCTGGATGTCTACCAGCTAATCCTGGTGGGAGCTCCAGGGATGCTGGACCTCCTTGGATGCCCAGGAGCTAATCCTGCTGGAGCTGCAGGGATGCTGGACCTCCTTGGATGCCCACAGGTTAATCCTGGTGGGAGCTACAGGGGTTCTGGACCTCCTTGGATGCCCAGGAGCTAATCCTGCTGGAGCTGCAGGGAGGTTGGACCTCCTTGGATGCCCACTGGCCATCCTGGAAGGAATCAGCCCTGAGCTCCGCGCTGTCCCCAGCCAGCCACAGCACGGGGCTCGTGGGGTCACGGCCGCAGCAGCTGCTGGCCCACGCTCTGCCAGCAGTAGCCAACCCAGGGCTGCTGGCCACAGCCCGGGGCCAGCCCGGCATCCGCTCAGCGGGTTTGGCCATGGTTCCCACGCAGCCGTTGCAGCTCCGCGCGCTGTCGAGGACCGGCCGGGATCCATCTTTCCATTCCCAGCCAAGTTACACTTGGTCGTTCCTCTGCCAGCTCTGCCCTTCGGCACAACCCTTCTCCTCCTGGTGCTCAACCCTCTGCCACCCTCCTGCCCAGCCCTGGGCGGCACCAGCCGGGCTTCGAAGCCCCTTCTCCGCAGCTCCCACCCCGCTCCGTGCTGCCCCATCCCAGCTGGAGCTCCTCTCCCATTCCCAGGGGAGCGCTGCCCGTCCCCGGCGAGCGGGGAGCCGCCGAGGTGGGCATCTCGGAGCCGCTGCCATCGCAGCACTTGACCCAGATTTGAATCTGGTGGCGAAGGAAACGTGGCCGAGCACACGGCCGGGTCCTGGTGCTCCAGGAGGAGGAGGTGGAAGGATGTAGGGCACGAGGGAGCGTTGTCCCAAGCCAAAGGTGCTGGGTGCTGGCGTGGCGGGGCACAGCAGGCGGCAGGGCTGGCTTGTGGTGCCTGGTGCTGCCAGGGACAAGCTGGCCTCCTTCCCAAGGGGCTCTTCCAGGCAGGAGCGAGCCCAGCAGGACAGGGGCCAGATCTTTATATATATATATATATATTTCTCTCTCTATTTCTCTCTATATCTATAATGTGCTTGGAAACTTTCCTCCAAGCTGCACAAACAGTTTCACCCGAACATCTAATTATCGCTGCTGCTACAGAGCGAAATAAAAGCTGGTGGGACCCCTGGCCCAGAGCACCCCAGGGAGAGGAGGGGAGGGGAGAAGGAGGTGCCCTGTGCCCCCTGCCCACCCACCCCTGGGCACCCGTTCAGCTCAGGACCACTCACCAGTTTGCGCTGGCACCACTGGCAGATCCCGCAGAGGACGATGGTGACACTAAGGCTGACGGTGATGATGGCTGAGACGAGGAGGACGTCACGGGAGGGAGACCCTGCGAGGGAGCAGAGCAAAGCCACCGCTCAGCGAGGGCACAGGAGCGGGGGGATCCCCAGCACGGGCACGAGCACAGCACCCTGCACGCAGCACCCACCGAGAGCCAGACCACGACAGGGAGGGCAAGGAGGGCCAGTGTGGTCCAGCCAACGGGATCCAACTCCATCGTATGACCCCCCGCCAGGCACGGTGCCCCCGCACCAGCCCCTTCAGCTGGCCCCAGGCTCCCAGTGGGGTGCCCTGGCCCCTGGTGCTCCCCAGGAGCTCAGCCTGGAGCAGAGCAAAGGCTTTAATCTCTGCCGGCACCCCGGGAGCACCAGCATGTCCAGCAAAGGTCACAGCACCTCCCTGTGCCTCCTGCAGCTCCCAGCACAGCGTCTCAGCAGCACAGCCCTTGGCTTGGGCTCCTTTCCCTTCCCCTTCCTACTCCCCAACCCTTCCCCTTCCCTATCTTGCCCCCTTCCCCTTCCCTCTTTCTCTTTGCCTCCCTGATGACCATGCCATCCTCATCCTTTCACCTTCTCCATCCTCTTCCTCACCTTTTGCCTTTCTTCTTTCCTTTCCCCATCCCAGTCACTTCTTCTTTCCTCTTTGCCCCCCTTCTCCTTCCTGATGCCCATTCCTTCCCCATCCTCACCCCTTCCTCATCCTTTCCTCTCCTCCATCCTCTTCCCCATCCCACTCCCTTCCCCTTGCCCATCCCCTCCAGACAAGCCATTCCCGGATCCCTGCCCTTTCCACCAGTGCCCCGCAGCCTCCTCACTGCTGGGGTTCCCTCTTTGGCTCAAGCAAAGCCACCCGGTTTCACCCCCAGCAGCAGCGCGGGCACGTGGCGGGGGCAGAGGCTGCTGAGGAGGGGCTCAGGCAGCGCCTTCCTCTGCTCTTCCCCATGGGGACAACCTTGAGGACCCCAAAAGCTGCGGGGGACACACACACATCCCTCTGCTGCTCCAGCATCACCCACCATGGGCGCTGGGGATGGTTACGGGGCCAGGCAGGCATCTCCCACCCACCCTGCTCCCGTCCTGCACCCACCCAGTGCCTTCCCTGGCATCCAGCCGCCGAGCTCCTGGCCACGCTGCCAGCGAGTGGCCACCGCAGGAGGATGAATATGGACCCGAGGTGGCTTTGGGGAAGTCCAGCAGGACCCCCAGCCTAGCTCAGCCCCTTCCCCTGGCAGCACCCCCCATGGTGACATCCCTCTGGGGACCCTGCGGTCAGCTCAGCACTCCGGGATGGGGACAGGCCATCACTCAAGGCACCGCCGGCGGTGGGAAGTGGCGAGGCCGGAGCAGCTCGCCTGTAGCTCTACTGCAGTATAAATATTAAACAATAATCGTTAATAATTAATTCGCCCGCAGACCTTGTTATTGTAATGAAATTTGCCAGCGGCTTAAAGGCTGGGGGGAAGCGGAGCGGCCCCGGGCAGCAGGATCGGGGCTCAGGCATCGCTCCGGTGGGATCTCCGGTGTCCCGCTCCCCACCTTGACACGTAGACGGTGCCGGAGCCCTGGCAGAGCCACAGCCTCCGGCAGAGGCAACAAGCGAAGCAAAAGGGCTCGTGGCAATAAAGAGGAGTCTTGTAAAAGCCAAATAAGTAGCCACAAGGCCACGCTGAGCTCCAGCCAAGGCGGGATGGAGCGGGGTGAAGTCACCCCAGGGGGTTTTGGGGGGATAAAGGGTGAGGGGTCTCAGCTCCCAGGTCATGGGCAGCCCCTGACAGCGGCTCATCCAGCCGGCACCGGGGCTCCCTGCACCCATCGGCAGCGAGAGAGGCCCTTCCAGCGCGCCTGGATCACGAGGAGCCTGTGTATAAAACTCGCTTAGCAACTGTTGCCTAGCAGGGAATTTGGGACCAGCCCTTAATTTCAAACATTTATAAACCCGAGCGAGATAAGCTGCTGGGGGGATGTAAAGCAGCCGAGCCGGCGGGGAGGGCTGGGGCAGCCCCGCCTTGGCATACGCAACTCTTGGTGCCGTGGGACCTCAGATAGCTCAAGTTCATCCCATGGGGAGGCTGGTGCGGCTGGGAATTGGGGTGAGACCCCCCCCCAAACGCTGGCTCACCCCATCCTGGTGCTCCTGCTTGGGGGCACGGTGACCGTGTGTCCTGCCTGGCCACCGCTAATGACTGCGGGGAGAGTGACCCGCGCTGAAACCCCTCCAGGCTCAGCTTGGAGGCTCAAGAGAAGCTTCAAGAGATGCTTCAAGAGAAGCTGCAAGAGATGCTTCGATCCTCGCGGGGTCAAGTTCATGCTCAGTGTAATCCGGCGAAAGGGAAATCAAAGGGGAGAAGGCGAGGGCAGCGCACAAAGGAGGGATTATCCTGCTTTGGAAGGAGAAATCCAGCGCAGTGTCCGGCCACGGCCACCCAAGTCCGGCCACGGCCACGGCAGGGCTTGGAGAAGGACGTTGGTACACGACGTTGGTACACGCTGCGCCCCATCCGCTGTCCCTCAGCCTGGGCTAGGGGAGAAATCCTCACCCAGGGGGTGCCGCTGCCCTCAGCACGACTCCAGTGACTCGTTTTCCAGGCAATTAGCGATGGTTAATTAGAGGAGCGGGGTGGAGCGAACCTCCTGGCTCATCCCCAGCTCTGAGGCCCTGCCCCGTGGGGTCCCCACGCCGGCGGCGGCAGCAGCAGCAGAGCCCCGCTTGGGATACTCGGCACGGGGATGCCGCAGGGTGGGTGGCCTTGGGTGGGCACGGAGAGGCTGGAGGGGGCGACACGGGGAGCTGGGGACACCTGAGAGCGGGTGACAAACACGGCGCTTGTTCCCTGCTGCCTCTGTCTCCTCCTTCCCCGCCGTTCACCATAGATCTCTCTGCTCTGGCGGCGCGGATGCAGCCGGGAGAGGGTGGGATGGCGGCAGAGGGACCCTGGGGTCCCAGCCCCCTAAATCACACCTGTCCTTCGCTGCTCCTGCTCCACCCCACAGGCACAGCCAGGGGCTGCTCCACGCGCTGGACACCCCCACGGCTGCCTCTGGGGGACGCGAAGGGCTTGAAGCGCCGTGGGGACACCAGGGCTTGGGTCTCCCCCACCCTCGCATCCGCTGGCGGAGGCTGGGGAGGGGCTGATGTGACCCTGTGGCTCTTGCATCAGTGTTCAACCTGCTCCATGGGATGGAACCCCACCTCTGCGGGTGGTTATTGACGAAGGGATTGCCTGACTTGATAGAGTTGCAGCTTCTCAGCATGGGACGAGCAGGTGACGTGCCAGGGGAGAGGGTCCCTGTGCCCAGGGAGATCACAGACTCATGGAATCGTTTGGGTTGCAAGAGACCTTGAAGATCACTGAGACCAGCCCAGCCCTGCCAGGGCACCACTGCCCCGTGTCCCTCAGCACCACATCTCCACGGCTTGGAAACCCCTCCAGGGATCAGGGGGACTCCACCCCTGCCCTGGGCAGCCTGGGCCACGCCTGGGCAACCCTTGACAGTGCCCCAGAAATTGTTCCTCAGCTCCAACCTCAACCTGCCCTGGCTGGGGCACCTTGAGGCCGGTTCCTCTTGTCCTGGCGCTTGTTCGTTGGCAGCAGAGCCTGACCACCCTTGGTTCCAAGTTCCTGAATTTCAGGGAGTTGTGCAGAGCCAGAAGGTCTCCCCTGAGCCTCCTTTGCTCCAGGCTCAACACCCCCAGGTCCCTCAGCCGCTCCTCCCCAGCCTCCTGCTCTAGCCCCTTGCCCAGCTCCGTTGCCCTTCTCTGGCCACACTCCAGCCCCTCCAGGTCCTGCTGGGAGGGAGGGGCGCAAAAAATCCTTTGAGATGTTCCCTGCAGAGAGGGAGAGGATCCCTGTGCTGGTCTCCGTGCCAAACGCCCTCCTGAGAACCTCCACCTTTGCATGAAGCCCCAGGCACTTGGCCAAGCAGAGCAGCCCTGACACCCATCAGAGCCCCCCATGCCCACAGCTCCCCGAATGCTCGGGAGATGGGGCTGGTGGTGGCGATGGCATCGTGCCACCACGAGCCCATTTCCTCTAAGCCGTGGATTAGCTGCCTTTGGAGCACGAGTGAGCTCTGTCCTTTGTGCCTTGAGGAGGAAACACTTCAAAACCCAAGCACAAGAGCCAAGCGCAGAAATCCAAGAGGGATTATTCGCCTCTAAGCAGCGTGTAAGCCGGAGATCCGGAGAGATCTGCCCGGAGAAGGCGCGGCGCTCGCGGCGAGAGCTGCTGATGTCAATGGATTCGACACGGTGCTGAGCGCCGGCTCCGGCGAGGCGAGGCAGCTCCTTGCCGGGGTGCTGGTGGGTGCCGGTGCCGTGGCAGAGCTGGTTGCTCCCGCGCCAGCAGCCCAGGTTGGGGATGCCCTGTGGTGGACACCTTCTTCCTGGCCTCACCTCATTGGCTTTGTGCACTTTGGGGGCCCTTGGCATCCTGGTGGCTTTAGGCACCTTGGCGGTGGCTTTGGGCATCCCGGTGGTGCTGGGCATCTTGAGGTTGGACTCGATGATCTTAAAGGCCTTTTCCAACTTAAATGACTCTGCGGTTCTATGACCTCAGTGGCTTTGTGCATCTCGGTGGCCCTGGGGATCGTGGTGGCTTTGTGCATCTTGGTGGCCCAGCACATCTTGGTGGCCCAACACATCTCGGTGGCCCTGTGCATCGTGGTGGCTTTGCGCACCTCAGCGGCTTCGCACGTCTTGGCGGCTTCAGGCATCCCAGCGGTTTTTGTGGCCCTGTGCAGCTCAAGGTTGGCCTTGATGGTCTTAAAGGTCTTTTCCATCCTACACGGTTTGCTGATTCCGAGACCTCAGTGGCTTTGCACAAGGTGATGGTTTCGTGCACCTCAGTGGCCCTGCACACCTCAGTGGCTTTGTGCTTTGGTTGCAGATGGCCCTGCTCCCCTGCAGGGGGGTTGGACTCGATGACCTTTAAAGGTCCCTTCCCACCCAAACCAGGCTGTGCTTCTCGATCTACCCCAGGGCTGCTCGCTATCCCAGCCCCATCTCCCCGCACACCCTCTCCTGGCCCATGGGATGAATCCTGGGATGAATCAAAGCCGCACAGAGACACCCCCCCCAGCCCCAGCCGATCAAATCCTCTCCCCGCAGCCGGCACCCAGAGAAACTTCTCGCCGTGCCAAGCCGGCTGTCGCCGCGCAGGCAGCCAGCGTGCCAGCCCTCGCCCAGCCGGCAGCGGAAACGCGTGCGCGCCTGTGGGGAGGCTGGGGAGCGGGAGAAGGTGCTGAGCGAGCCGCACGTCCCCACCACCACCACCACCACCACCACATTTCGCCGCCAGCCGTCGCCGCCAGCCGCCGAGCCGGGGTGGGATGTGACGCTGAGCCCGAATTGGAGATGACGGCGCCAGGGAGGGAGGGGACTGGGGAGATGTCTGCGGAGTTGGGGATGGGAAGGGGGCCTGATCCTGCCCTGCCTGGCATCGACGCATCCCCGCGTGCCACGCTGGAGGACCACAGGGCGGGGAGCGAGGCGGCCGCGCTGCCACGCCGGGGCTTCCCAGATGCTGTTTGCCTGGCGCCAGGCCATTAATTCCTCTTCTTCTCATCCTCCCACTCATTTGCTAGATATTTCCCAAACCTCTTATTTTTAGGTTGCAGCTGAAAAGCTGCGAAGTTGCAGCTTTCGCTCCTGTGCAGGATCCCGGGTGCAATGCGGGCGGGAGAGGGGCAGGAGCATGGCGAGGCTGCCCAGCGGGCAAAGCCCACGGCCCCAGAGCCACAGAGTGGTTTGCAGGGACTCAAAAACCTCTGAGGAGGGACGAGGCCGCATTATCATCCCTGCAAACAACCCGCCGTGCGTTTTGGGGCTGCTCTGAGCCAGGCTTGGTGAGCCACGAGGCACAGGCGGGTGGCCACGGAGCTGGCAAGCGGGAGGGCTGGGACACTTGGGTCCAGTGGCACCACCCGCCCAGGGGCTGCCAGGGACTGACTGGGTGGGCACCAGCTGCTCAGCGGGTGACATCGGGAGCCTCACGGCCATCCTGCTGCTCCAGCAGGGTCCTGGCCAGCATCTCGCTGTTGGATGAGCCTCAGGGGAGAGTCTGAGTGCAGCGCCGCAGCTCAGCACCCCAGGCACACCCGGGGCAAGAGGGAAGGGAACAGGCGTCTGTCCTCCATCTGTGCGTCTGTCTGTCTATCCGTGCGTCCTCCTCTCCAACACATCCATCAATCTCTCCATCCATCAATCTCTCCATCCATCCATCCATCCATCCATCCATCCCTCCATCCCTCCATCCCTCCATCCCTCCCTCGTACACATCTGCTTCTCCATCCAGCCATCTGGCCAGCCCCCGGCGCTGTCAATCTGTCCGTCCCTGCCTCCCCCGCGCAGAGCTGCCTGCCCCGGGGGCTTTGCCTCCGGGCTGTGACACTCCCAGTGTGGGGCTGGCTCCTCTGCCGGGCACCCTGTGGGCCAGGCTGGCTGGTGCCAGGCACCCAGTGAGGGCATCCTGTGCCTGAGCACCCTGAGCACCTCTCCCCCAGCACCAGAGATGCTGAGACACCCGAGTCCGGAGAAAGAATCACGCCAAGGACAGTGGTGCCCGTGGGCAATGTCCTTACCACACAGGCTCTGGGGGAGGAGGACACGCTCCCAAAACACCGCACAGCTCCTTGCCCGATGCCAGGGTGCAGCCGGGCATCCCTTGTCCCAACGTGCTGCCACACAAGGACGTGTCCCTCAGGCCCTGGTGCCAGGGTGAGGGGCAGAGACCGGCGTGAAGGAGGTCGGGGCGGGTGTTTTGCTGTTTAAGCCGTCGGGTCCTTCGGGCACCGGGGTTTCATTCCATGCCACCTCCAGGGAGCAAGCCCTGGCTGCTGCTTTGGGTACGGCACTGGGGTTGTGCGCCAGCCACCCAGCCCTCCCTGAGGCCGGTGGGCACACGAGCGTGGCACGGTTCACCCTCCTGCCACGGAGGATTGGTGAGTCCAAAGCTCCTGGCACCCCACGGCTGCTCCCAGCACCTGCCCGGTCACGGGGCGATGATGCTCAGGGTACCCAGCGCCTCGCCAAGCCCCCAGCTGGGCAGCATTGCCCGCCGGCATCCCCCCTGCCTGTGCTCGCCCAGCATGCCAGCGGCGGGCAGCGCGCCGCAGCCGCGTCCTGCTCCGGTATGCTGCCGGCGTGCGGGCTGCACGCGCGACACCTTCACGTGCCGCTCAGCCAAGCCACAAGGCCCCGGGTGTAGCGGGCACGCCGCCGCCAACCGGCCCCCCTGGCACCGTGGAGTGAGCCCCTGGCACCGGCCGTGGCTGCCACCCGGACCCCCTCCGGGGTGGCCGCAAGCAGGAGCTGGCGGTGGAGGGAGAGTTTTGGCAAGAGACGGCGCTCCTTCCCCCGGCGCTGGGCTATTTTTGGCTGAGGATTTCCGGAGAGCCGTGTGGTTTCTCTGCCTCGTGGTCCCCACCGCAGCTTCTCCTCTCCAGGAGCGCCCAGAACCCACCCCCCCCCCCCCCCAGGACTTGCTGCCCCCACGTCCAAGTCCCACGGGGCTTCCATCCATCACCCTCATTCCAAAGCCTGCTCCCGACAGCCTCGTGATGCTCCTCATCCCCCGGCGAGGCCGGATTCTGCTCAGCTCTGCTCCAGCTCATCTCCGCCTCAAAACACGAGCCCTCCAGGTCACGCCTGTCCCCGGCAGCCCCCCGATGCCAGCCCCCAGCCCAGGGGCAGAATCCTCTCCCGGCAGCAGCGGCGGCAGGCGCGGAGGGGCAGGCTGGGGCGGCGACG
>WEIS01062103.1:0-11736 GCA_013389965.1 Todus mexicanus | reverse complement strand
TGCTCCCCATACCTGGTCATTGGCCAGCTCAGCCAACACCTTCTGACTGCCTCCCTTCTAGTCTTCTTATGTATATGCAGTGTCTGCTGTTGTCTTCCAAGACCTTTCTACACACACACACAAACACACATGCACATCAATAATAACCACTATAGCACTAAGTAATCTATTTGTTCCGGTTTTGCAGAACACTTAGTCTAGTCATCAGCTATGAGTGATCTCCTAGGAATCACAATAATCTCAGTCCTTGTACTTTTCTTGTAGACCCTGTTGTAAGAGGTATGAGTGGCAAGATGAGAGTTTCTTAAAGATCCCATTAAAAAGTGCAATTCCTTGTTGAACAGGAAAGTAGTAACACTGCATTCTGAAAAATGGCATTTCTCTAGTACATTTTCAGCAATTAAAGCCTTGAAAAGCTTCTTTGGTTAAGCTTAGAAGCAAGTTTTGACTGCTAGACAAACATGTACCAATACTAGTTGGCCACACAAACGTTTTGTAAATAGACAATTTTCTAAAGTAATTGTGCAATTCTCTAGAGAACTTCTTTTCTCAGATTATAATGAGAATCCTGATTGAAGGCAACCACATAACGTTTCATGACATAGCTCTTATGCTGGCATTACTGAAAGGAGAGAAGTCCTGTACATTCTTCTGAGTGGAGACACGCTTGATTTTGTCTCTGTTAAAAAGTATGAAATGCTATGCTTAGTTTCTAGTCCAGGGTCTTATCTGACCTACTTGGCCTCAAATATTTTATATTACCTAGCAGAAAAACAAAATGAGACTCAGAGGTTCTGTATGTGTTGAATGTACATATGTACAGCTACTTATACAACTTTATGTACATATCTAAGAATTTTTCTTCCTCGGATACTGAAGAATTTCAAGCGACTCAAGCCCTGAGTATCTAAAGTGCAGCATGATGGCAGGTATGCATGTCTATGATAACAGGTTAAGGAACCAAGAAGTGGATAACATTTTACTTATTCCAAGATGATTCTGCACAGGCAATGACATGAGTTTCCATGAAATTGTACCATAGTCTTTTGAGGAAGAATGCCTCAATTTAGTCACAGAAATACACAAGCGGCTTGCTACTCTTGGAAGAAATTTTCTGCAAACATTCATAAAACTCTCCTGATTTCCCCTTCAAATTCCTCTTTAATATCCTTCTCTTTTAGAAATAGAAGATACCTGGAAATCATTAGCTTTGTGTAAGTTGNTCTATGGTTCTATGATTCTAAGTGACTATGTCCATGACTTTTGTAAGAATAAGACAGAGCAGTATTTAATAAATACACATTTATCCTGTTAGTTTATTCTACATGACCTTTTGCTCCATTACATGTATTTGATGCATTGGCACAAATGTCATTATAGAAATATAATTATCTAGAGAGAACAGATATGCCTATTAGCCTACAAAAGGAAATGGGCTGCTCATTTCTGAAGCAGGTGGGGCTAAGTGTATCTCAAACGAATATCTCTTCTGACTTTGTTCTCCAAAAAAAGCTGAATTCCCACATGAATGCAAGGGATTTTTACATTCACACTAAATTGTAAAAGAGGAGAATCCACATGTCATCAGTTGAATGTTTTCTTTCATCCAGATGCCACACATTAAAACTTGAAAGGATTTTCTGTGCCACAACTAGGACACACAGCAGGAATCATTTCCCAGTGTATTAAACTATGAATTGAGTTCCAAAAGACAAATATAGGGCTTGAGCTGTTTCACTGTATTACTGAAAAGTAATGTAGTTTCTTTATAGTCATGAATCTGTTTATGAGAAGAAATATTAAAAATGCACAACTATTTCAAATCCCACAGATGTGACCTATACTGCTGGTAGAAAGGATAACAAGAAGATAATTTTGCCTTTTATTTTTTTAAAAAATCTAGTGTCTCAGGGAAATCTCTTCCATAGTTTCTATTAAATACTCTATAGTTTTAACTACTCTCCTTAGATGCCCAGACTGATAGATTTTCCAACTATTCTATAAAATATTCTGGAAGTTTAAGGAGACTAGGACCTTTAATATTTTGTTTGTCGCTGAATATTCAGAAAGCAATACAAACGTAGCCAACTGGACATAGAATGAGTCAAATGCGCATTTTAAATATTAGAGTGGTAATCCATAATCCATCTTTTACCAAGATTGAAGCTAAGTCTATAAATTTCTGCCTTAGAATGTCAGAATGCATATCAATGTCTCTATTTTCTAAGGAAAAAAAAATCTTCCTGGCAAGCATGTTTTATTGGGCAAAAGTCAAGGTGCAGTAAAAGTATGTCTCGCTTTAATGTGGCTCAGAACGCAAACTTCACTTACAATAGGACCTCAGAGCTCACCAAATTCAACTGGAGTCTTTGTATTGATTTTCTGTTTTGGATTCAGGGCCGGGGCATATAATGTCATATGGATGCACACATTTGAGTACATTTTGGCCTCAATTGTCTTCTATTAGTAGATGCTTTACAATTAAAAAAGATATGGTAGAATTCTTGCTCTTGAATTGTGAATACCTTTGCATAGCAGTGAAACAAAAGTAGAATGTACTTCGATTAAAATCTATTCCAAAAAGAGAAGTATTTTTAAGGCCAGAATTTGCAAGTGTAATTTTGCCATAAGCTTTCATATGGAAAACTAATCAAAAGGATCTTGGAATACAGTACACTTTCAGGTTGGTCCCAAAGAAATTGTATCCGATTAATTACACTACACATAGATAGCAAGCAGCTCTAAGTGAGCCAGCCCAGGTATTGGATATGTGCTTTTCGTTCAAACAAAGGTACTGGGCTGCATGGGGCAGTAGTTGTTCTGTTTCCCAGACACAAGACGTCTCCAGAACTTGAAACTTCCCAGGTTTAAGGGAAGCTGTTACTGTGCTTGGAACTAGTTGGAAACCCATTGGACTTTCTTCTGACTGAAAGATGGTTTATCTAAATTAAATATTTTTAATGTGTGATTACCTCATTTTTGTTAAAAAAATCTTTCATGTCAGAAAAGCTAAAACTATTTTATACTGGTGTTGTTTTAGACCTTTCCTGTCGGTATTGGTCTAATTTTTTGCTGGATGAACAAAAAATGCTTAATCACAGTAGCTTATATTTTCCTATTACATTTTGACTGGATTAGAAATGTTTATCTCTCTTATGGGTTAGCTCTCTTAGTTCAGGTTTATCTGCATAATTTAGGAAGGAAGGTAGAATCTGGCAAGGTGTCCTAGTTCACAGACAACAAGGAATGAAACTTCAAAATTTGAATTCTATCAGCCCATAAGGTTTAATGTTCATTATCCTGTTGCCACGGTTTGGAGTCAGGGCATCCCCAAATCTGCAAAAGAACTCTCTCACACCCTCCCCACCCAAAAAGGGAAGAAAGGAAATAAAGGAGAGAGACTTAGCAATTCGGAAAGGAAACTAGAACAGCTTTACTAAAACATGAAAATAATAATAACAGTAATCAAACCCAACCCCCCAGATGGTAAATACGTCACCATCACCACTGATGCTGCGAGAGCCCAGCAGCAGACGGGAACCGGGAGCTGGATTCAGGGATGCGGCCCAGAACCTGGGGCCCAGACAAGGCCCGAGCCGGGGGCTGAGGCCGGGGCTGGAGTCCTCAGGGCAAAGTTGAAGCTGCCAAGGCCAAACCGAGCGAGGAAGAGTCCTGAAACCGAGAGAGCAACTTGATCTCAGGGTAAACCAAAATGGCGAAAAGGCCAGGAGAGAAGGGGCAAGAGAGGGCCGAGACCCTCGTGATCCCCCAGCTTTATACCGAATATGATGTATATGGATATGGAATACCTTGTTGGCTATTTAAGGTCACCTGTCCTGGTTGCTCCTCCCTGAGGGTACAGCCTTCTCTTTTCTGCACCCCCCGTGTGGTACGCAAAGTCTATCAATGACCTTGATTCACATACCAATCCTTGGTACTAACTATAAACATGGAGCATTATCACTGCTAGAAGCAGACTCTGTCTGGTAAACATGCTGATAACTTCAGACAGACTTAGCTGAAAAGTAAAAGTCATAGAACAGAATTTCTGTTCTAACCCAAACCAGGACACCTATCTATGTTGGTTTAGATAATTTTAGTAAATAGAAATGGAATATACTGACCTTTCAAAATTATTTTTTGTTATGTACAAAAATATCTCATCTCAATATAGGGCAAGAACACAATCTGAAATATTTGAAATGTACAGCAGACGAAACATTTGAATTCATTCTCTCTCATTTGACATAAAGGACTAGAAACAATTTAAATATTTCCCACTGCTCCATAATTCTAAACCCTATTTTCTTACAAGTTCTAAAATGTCACAGTTAATGTCACATTTTGTATTATCTTTACTGCAAATTGCACATAAGCACACCAAGGCATAGCTGTTTAACTTTCATTAAGTGTTCTAATTCTGCTAGTCATGCAGGTGTATTTGTCACAGATGATGTACACAGCTCCCAAGACAATTAAATAAAGGGATTAAGAAGTATCTGGTCAATAGAGTAATTCCCTTGCTACAGTATGATGGATGTTGTTTATCCACGAAAAACAAGGATGTATGAAATCTCTGTCATAAAAATAAATCAACCTGGAATGGTTTAAACTAATCATGTCTTCCCTGAGTATTTCCAAAATGCCATAATCAGTTTCACAAAGCTCCTGATTGCAAACAACATACCTTATTTTGTGGAATATTACCCTGCTTAAGGACAACTTATTTCTAGATGTGAAACGCACCATTGCAACTGCAGCAACTACTACTCCTTGAGGAACCAGCACTCACTGATGATTCTGCAATATTTCTCAGATGTCTCTTTTATTTCTGCCTACACTATAAATGGCAAACAGGTTGATACATATGTAACCCTCGAGTAATTGGATTTATCTAACTGTATGCAGAGAAATACTGTTCACGTAGGACTGAGCTGCCTGGCTGCACTGGTTACATGTTTTCCTTTGAGTATAATGGTCTGGATTTTATATTTTTTCAATGTATCTGTCTGTATCAAGAAGTCAACACTTCCCACTCATTAGCTGTTCAGTTTTCATGAAAACTATGTGAATGAGTAAATCAACTCAATTCAATAGAATTACCTGCTCTAGAAGTATTTGGGATTTATTAGATATTGCAGAAATAGCATTGGAATACTCATTGTCAAGCAAATGGATAATATTGTACAGCAGCCATTCATCAATTTGATTTATCTCCCTCTTTAATCACTAGAAAACACTTAAATCACTACTAAAATTTTCATTTTTGAACAGTGCCACTGGTGTTATACACATGATAGCTTTAAACCTGCTAGTTTTGAAACCCCATGCAGTTTCTCAAATATGAGATTTACATCTCTCATTGAAATAAAGTGACAGAAAAACAGAGAAATTATTACTATAATTTCTTCAATTTTCTATTTTTTGTTGGCCATTTGATATAGCAGATTCCAGAGAAGACTGAAATAAATGTGGAGATTTACAGCTACGCCTCAGTGATCTCTATAGAGGAAAATATGAAATACTTTGTATTTCCAATCAATACTTAATACTTCTTTCCTCCTTGGCAATTCTTTTAACCTTTTAAATACTTTGCAAATTTTCTGCTACAATGTTTTGAAGTTGTAGGAGACTTTTGCACCTCCTTAGAATCATATCAAGAGTTGTGAATCTGGAATCCTTCACTGGAAATGCTTAATAAATGAATGAATGTCTTCATTATGATTAATTTTAGAGACCCTCTCCCATTTGTTACAAAAACATGAAGTATAATCTGTCACAGCTTTTAGTATAGATTTAACTCTCCTATCTCTAGGGCATAATACCAACCCTTGTCCAATGAACTGTGAAAAGCTGAAGGGCAGTTTTTCTAAAACTGAAGGGAACAAGGACCAGTGATGGATACCGTTCTTGGCCCACAAAGTTTGTAGATAAATCCCGCTTAAGTGCAATTCCCAGCAGGACTGCAATCTTCAAAACTGATACACATGTACTATGCATATGATTTTTCCAGTAGCTGCAGGTTTTGAGCATCTCGGGGTTTTTTTTTTGTAAAGCACAGCTTCAGTGAATGCTGAGAGGCTTGACAACACCAAGTAGCCAGATATTTATCTCACTCGAAAGTCTGTTAGGTCTTTCTTTATCTTAAATGCTTAATATGTGAGGTTTTTAGAATTTAAGTTCCACTTTAACTGGAAAAAAACTTCATTGGTTTATGATAGAACAGGTGTGAGCAAAGTACTAAGAGTGCTTACAACATGTCCGTTGAATTTATTGGCTGTTTGACATACTCTACTAAGTGAATCTTTACAGCAAGAATACAAATTGAGGTATCTTCCTTTTATTTGCATAATCTAATCTTGAGAACAGAGAGACATATTCACTTTGAATTCTCATTATGACCAAAGTATGTGATTATTCATTCAAAATGTAACATTTTACGCAGGAGGAGTAAGAGCATCCATTCAAAACTTATCTTCAGATTAATGGGTAGGAAGCTTTCTAACAAAGAAAGAAAGAGTACTTTTCTCCCTCTATTGTATCCTGAGTGATGAAGAATTTGGACCATTTTCCCATCTCCTCATCTAACCATTATGAGTAACTACATAACTGTAGAAGAGGGATGAGAACTGTAAATCTGAACATATTTTCCTTTATTAGTACACAGCACTTTCAGACAACTGGGAGGTAACAATTAAAACACTCTCTGTAGAGTTACTAGTGTTTAGCTTGGGGCTGTCTACTGAGGTTTGCAAACTTTTGCATTAAATTCTTAGGTTCCTTATCCTTCTTGCAGATTTGATAGGATCCAAGACCCTCAGATTTAAGCACTGAAATGCTCTGTGTAATGACACTAAAACTCTCCATACATCCAGACCTGAATTGTCAAACACAAATCTTTCCAGCACCCTTTGCCAATAAAAGATTGACCTTTCCTTATGCATGATGAAAAGTCACTCCAAGAGACGGGATATAATTACAAGATATAAGCAAAGTTTTGGACGATCAGTGACAATATCCATATGTATCCCTTCTTTTCTCCCTCTATCAGTGAAAAGAGAGTTAAAAATGTGAGTTTACTCTTTTGCTTCCAAATGAAAGTTATCAAAGTATTCCACTGCTAGAAATTTAGTGTGGAAGGGATCCTTATGGCTTTCTCGTTACTCATGAGAAATGTTTAGTTTATGTGAAATTTCATGGAAGAGGTTAGGTCTTGAGAAGGTCAGATTCCTGTTTAGCATGAGAAAATAGTTCCTCCCTTTGCACAGCTCAAGCATCAAAGAGAGCAAACAAGTTCAAAAAGGGAAAACCCCACCTAAACCACAAGTTGCAAGTGGTTCTTTTGAGCCTTGTTCTATATATTCACTTCCTAGATGTCATTAAACTCCTGGTCAGACATAATATTTGAAACGAAGAAGCATTAAGGTCCAGTCTATCATTGCTTTAAATACTTAAATGCAGAACCTTTAGCTTATATAAATTCAAACCTATGTCTTTGTAATATATTGTGATATATTCTTGATGCAAATAGATATTATTTATTGGAACATTAAATGTAACAGCTCTAACTCATACAGCCTGCAATCAAATTCCTTTCCAACCTACTTTATCACAATTCTAACTTTCTTCCCACAGATTATTTTAAAAGGAAAACTCAAGAAGAATTTAAGAAGAATTTGAAGAGTATAAAAAAAGGTATGCGAATTCTGTTGTTCTTGAGAGCTAAAGATTCTGTGTTAATCTATCTCATCAAGTACTGTATTTGACTGGAAAGGCATAAGACAGATATCCAGACAGATGTAAACAACCTATGTATATCACTTAAGATCTTGCAATGGACAGAATGAACAAATTTTAAAAATGGGGGTAGTTTGTTTTATAATTATGGTTGGAAATTTCTAATATCTGAAGTTATAGTAAAAATTAACAGAGAAAAGATTAATAATGCTGTTTTAAATGTCATACATCATGTTTTGTGGGTTGTGTTTGGTCTTGAGAGTAACTTATTGGACCAGATAGATGATTTAGAACTGCAGTATAGTGAGCTTCTTAGAAGACACCAGAAATTCCTGCTTTGCAACTGCGCTCCCATTATGGTCTAAAAAGAGTAATTGCAAAGGAAGAATTTCTAGTGTATTCCCTTTCCATACATCCAAGGTGGCTAGTTTGTTTTTATCTTTCTTCACTTAATGTCTTCACCACTTCTTGGTGCATTATATGAGATAAACCTCCTAATAAAGATAACTCAAGTTTCTGAAGTGTTAGATTTTTAAGTTTTTAATAAATTCATTTCCAGAAAAAAAAAAAAAAAAAAGTTATTATTTTTCCTAACAGCATTATGCAGCTCTGAAGTCAATATTGTTCTTTTCTCCATATGAACCTACTGTGTCATTTTATACTGTCACCTTCTTCTTGATACGCTCACTTAAACCGTAGCATCATAGAATCATTTTGGTTTAAGATCAAGTCCAATAGTCCATCTTCTCTACTGGACATTTGTTTCACAGTCTGATTTGCCTTACTAATTGAATCTACATATTTCTGTAACATCTCATGTTCATAGGAAATTTTAAGTCTTTTTTATCATCCAGAATTTGTGGATGCTCCATCACTGGGTGTGTTCAAGGTCAGGTTGGATGGGGGTTTGTGCAACCTGCTCTAGAGGGAGGTGTTCCTGCCCATGGTTAGAACTAGACAATGTTTAAGGTCCCTTCCAATCCAAATCATTCCCTAATGATTCTAATTTGGGGATGAGGCTTTACTCCAAATCAGTGGATAGTAATCAGATGGCTGTACCAGATCAGAGTTTCCTGGTGATGTCTCTAACCTGGGCCCCAGGGAGGCAACAGGCTTCCCTGTGGGATGGATTTGTTCCCCTCAGAAGGGAATCACCTAGCACAGTTACCCTTCTTTTTTCCTTAACACAAGCAGTCTTATTGTGTGGGGCTCACTGACTCACATCAGGCAACCCCCTGGATGGACCTTCATCTCCATCCTCATTTGCCTGACCCTCAAGTTCCAGAGCCCCACACATGTTGTGCAAGGTCAAGTGGGAATGTGAGGTCGTCTGAATTCGCCTCTCAAGCCAAGATGGGAGTACAGTTCCCCCCAGTTGCAGTCCTCCCTGGCCCTGGTGGAGCTCCTGGCCCCTGTCCCTCATCTTCCTCTGCCACCGCCGCTCCTTTCCCGCAGAGACACCGCCCTGTGTCTCGCTCTGGCTCCTACGCAAGGACCTGCACTCCTGAGCCCTGCACCCTGAGAAGAGAAGGGGTTCCCCAGGGGACGCCCTGGGTGGCAGGCACTCTCTGCTTGTTCACTCAGAGCTCACCCTAAGGGCCCCTCAGCACCCTCAGCAGCTACCACCAGCTCCAGCCCCAGAACAACCTAGCTGCTGGCTCAGCTTTCAAAAGTCCCCAAAAGAGCTCCTTGTTTGTCCTTTCCATCATGATTCCCTTCCCCAGTGCGGACTGACCTGCACTGGAGCTGGTCTCATCAAAAAAAGAAATTGCATCTTTTGATAAAACTTTCCTTTACAGCAAGCACATATTTATTTATTTTGTCATCTCACAGTTATAGCTTCTCAAAAAGGTTATATCCAAGGAAATATGATTTCTCCCTCAACTAGCATAAGATCAATTGACCTGACAGGTGTCTTGAGGGTATGGGGTCTCCAAATTCATCTGAATTTGTCTTGGCCTAAGCTAATTTTGGCAACTGTCTGGTGATCAATCGCTATTGCTTATCTTGTTTTAGCTTAGCCCTATGACCATCATGATAAAAGTTTAATGAACTTAGGCAGTAATTGAAAAACAGACAATAAGTCTTATGATAATCGGGGTTGAGGGAGGTAAACTGATAACGAAAGGGTGAAGACAGTCAAAGTTTACTCATAAATCAGTGAAGAAAGAGCATGTAATCAGACCATGTTAGGAAACATAAAAATATATCCAAGCAAATCTAAGACTAAGAAAGAAGAAATCCTCACCAACTTCATAGTCCTCTTACCAAAGAATAGAAAATATTGAAAACTTACTGTAACCTCAATAGCAGATATTCAGATACTTATGGATCTCAGCCTTAACCACATAACTAACTATAAGTGTTTCCTATTACAACTGGACTGCAGTAATTATTGTTGTTGTTTTAATTTGGGATTCAGCAAATGGGGGGAATAAAAAGCATGTATTTGGCTATAAATACATGCCCAAATACATACTACAGATACTTTTTCAAAGTTTTTTCCAGGCTACTACAATAATTAATTTTTATCTTTCATCAGATGAGTAAGAACTAAGGATATATGCAGTCACCAGCCTGGTGACACTGCTCTTCAATAACACATTTTCCAAGAAGTAACTTGTCCTTTTTATATATATGTTTTACCCTAATACTGCAAAGGATTAATTATAATTTTCAGTATCGAGAAGACTGTGGATCTTCTGATAGTGGTTTGCTTGAATATAATTTAATTGTTTTTACAACTACTTTTTTTTTACTGTATGCTGACTTTGATTAACATCCTGTCCTGAGCTGATTGTATCATTTTCTTTCTTCGGTTATTATTTCAATACACCAGCTCATTGGAAATGGGTGTATATGATACTTCCTTGTTCTAAAACAATTGAAACCAAGCAAAACAGAGGTTATACTCCACTGGGAGAAAAATTGTTCAAGAACAGCGAAGTAATATTTCATTTAATTCAGCCTGGTGAAGAATATGCAATCTGTCTTTGTGGATAAGAAAACTAAGGGGAGAGCAGCTTACAAAGCTGCAGATTCCCTCTTCTCATCTTCTGGGACACCACGTATGCTTGATGGCTCACACAGCATAGCCTAGATGTATCACTGATCACCTTTGCTATTCACGTCTTCCAGACAAAGGCTAACAAAGTCAGTCATACACGTCTTCCAGATACCTGTTTTCTCTGTGAGAGACAGTGGGGACTTTGGAAAGGGAGAGACGTAAACTATATAAAATGTCTTTAACTCTGACAAGAAATGTATTTTATAAGTCATTTATAACCCACCCTAATGAGCGTTATTGTAGAAGAGTGAAGAAATCATTGATTGTTTTTGTTGCAATGAACATTTAATGGTTGCTGCTAGACAAATGACTGACATATGGAAAAGGGCTTCTCTTAGTGATAACATATAGTACTAAAAATTAGGGGGAAAAAAAATAGACATGGTTTTTGTAGAAACTGAGAAACCAAAGCTAAAAGGCAGTGGCAGTGTCAGATGCGGCTCAGTAGATGTTATTTTTTCCTGCTAAGAAAAGGCCATAAATGTTGTACAGTTTGACAGTGCAGGGTATCAAGCCTTAATCTGGCTTGCCTTGACCTGACCTGGTTTTATCTCATTTTAACAACTGTCTAGCTGCTTAGCTTGTTTTAGGCAACAGAGTAAAGGTCTGGCAAATATTGACAGTCCCTTTTTGTCCCACAGCAGCCCTTTTTGTCAAATAAGCCCAGGAAAGGCTATTGTGTACCTTTCAAACTTTATCTGTAAACCAGTGAAAAAGCATGAAACTGTGTTAAAAAAATATACATTAAAAAAACCCCAAACACAAACAAACAAAAACACAAACCCACAAGGCAACCAATATCCCAGCTTCCCCATGTCCCTTAAAGCTATGGTTCTAAAGAATTGTGACTTTCTTCTACTGCGGACTTCAGAACTAAATGCTGTTCTCCAGATAGGGACTCACAAGAGCGGAGTAGAGAGGGAGAATCACCT
>WEIS01062100.1:0-30906 GCA_013389965.1 Todus mexicanus | reverse complement strand
AGCATCTGTGTGGCTGGAGCAGGGTCTTGGAGCACTGGTGGCCCACAACCATCCTTCTGTGCCTGGGGAAAGCAGGTAGCAGAACCCTCCGTCTCCCACTTGGAGCATGGTGCTCCCCACATGGGGAGTGCCAGTTGAGCTTCAAAGGTCTCTTGAGGGTGTTTTTTGGACTCTTTTGGACAGGAATGTGCAAGCTTGCTGCAGCCTATTGTGCTGGCAGACTTGCAGGCAAGCTCTCCATGGCAACTCTCCCTATACACAAAGCACCATATGGCTTTTTGGGAGGGGGAGGGAAGGAATCGAGCAGAAAAGTCAACCTTTGTTTGTGGTGGTGTTTATCTTTGCTCTCTGACGTGGAGCATGGGAAGGTGGAAGCGTGGAGTGCCGTCTCTTGGGCATGGCTGCTGCTGGCCACGCCACCAGCAAGGATGCAGGTTACCTTGCAAATGATCTTTCCTTGCTTTTTACAGCAGAGCTTGCTTAAAAATAAACCTGCCTCTGCAGACAGATGGAGTGACCAGTCTCATGTTGGCCCCTACGCCAAGAAACATCCAAATGGCTGGGGAGGCTCCAGGAGCCCTGGGTTTGGGCAGGAGCCATCCAGGAGGCAGCTGATATTGGGGAGCTGTTTGTGCATCGTCTGCCCACGCTTTATGCTCCTGCTGCTGAAGGGAGCTGGAAGCCTTCGCTTGACTGTAAATCCTCCCTTTTCAAGTCCCTTTGGGAGGAATGAGCGGAATAAGTATCTTTATGTGTGTCTGTAGGAAGGCTGGAAGCTTCCGTGTGTCTATTTGGAGCGGGAGGAAAAGAAACGATGCAGGAATAAGCAGCAGGGAGCAGCCTGTGCCTGGCTCTGCAGCCTTCGGGGTGCTTTGCGGTTGCCAAGGCTCTCACGGGGTGCCACCAGCTGCCCTGGAGGTGGCCTGGCAGGGTGGGCGCCGATAAGGCTGGCTGGGTTGCTCGGCCATACCCGGCAAAGGTGTGAGATCAGGCAGCTGGAAGCACTGGCAGGAGCCCAGGACCCAGCTGTTTGGCTGGAGTCTTGCCACTTGTCGGCTCAGGGATTCAGATGTGCTGCAGATGAAGTGTTCGCGCTGTGCTGGGGCACGGCCGGAGGCTGCCGAGAGCGGAGCTGTCACCGGGGCTCACGCTGGGTGTGACGTGCTGCAGGGCAGAGCTCTGGACAGGTACAGGACCAGGACACAGTGTTTGCAGCCTGGATCCCGGTGAGCTGAACAGGCTTCTGGTTTTCCCAGAAGTGCACAGAGGCTTCTCTTGGTGAGACCCTCTTTGAGGTGCCCTCATGGCTTTGCAGCAAGCAGGGCACTGTCCCCATCGCCTTGATCCTCCCTGCTGGCATGGAATCACAGAATCTTGGACTGGTTTGGATGGGAAGGAACCTTTAAAGGCCATGGAGTCCAACCCCCCTGCAGGGAACAGGGTCATCTGCAACTAGAGCAGGTTGCTCAGAGCCCCGGCCAACCCTCTGGATGGATCCTGTCCCTCAGGCATGTCAGTCACACCACTGAGCTTGGGATCATCTGCAGACGTGCTGCAGGTGCCCTCGATCTCAGTCAGCATGGAGGCTCTCCAATCCCAGACCAGTGATGGGCGTCACTCCTCCTGGCTGTAGGCTCAGACCCAGACGTGGAGCTGTGCAGGTGGGGACAGGGCAACGTTTAAGGAGCGGGACAACGCTGTCCTAAGACACTGCAATGTTAAACCCCTTAGTTGGAGCTGGAGGTGGCCTGAGGCCACCTTGCATTGAGCAGCGTGCTTGGGCAGCAGCATTTCCACACGCATCTTGCTGCCTTGCTCCGGGTTAGGTGTAGGAGCCCAGTCAGCTGGAGGCGCCTCTTGGAGCAACATCGGTGCCATGCATGGGAGTGTTAAAGTCATAAATCATGAACAAGAGCATCTTTCATCTGACAGAGCCGTGACCCTGTCGTTTGCTTGCTGCAGAGCGCAGCGTCGCATGCCGGTGTCTGGAAAAGTGGTTTGGCTTTTTCCTGGCTTTGATTTAGTTTAACCCCTGGGAGCCCCAGACCCAGCTTAGGGGAGCACTTGTTTCACAATCCCACGCGCTCAGCTTCTTCCATCCCCACGCGCTGCCAGTACCCATTGGGTTCGTGGCTCCACTATCTCCTGAGGCCCTCACTGTGTTTGCGTTTAATGGTCAGCTCAAAGAGGCAGTGGGGAGGTGTTTGGGTAGAAGGGGTGTTACTGCAGTCCTGACTCTGTCCTGTGCCCTAATCCCTGGGCTTCCTGCTAAATATACAGATCCCTTGCTGGAAAATGGCCTTCCTTGATATCTGGAGATGGAGCTGAAGCGAGAGCCCTGACTGTGACTCTGCAGGGACTGACCCCTCTGGGAGAGGCTGCGTACGATCCTGTCCAGGTGGCTGTGCCGCTTGGCTGCAGCAAAACATCATACGATGTGTGTGCCCCTTTGGCTTGGCCTCCAGCCTGCCGGAGCTGTTTGACTTGGCTGCGTTGTCAGGAAGCCACCAGCCTGAAGGACACAGAAAGCAGACCCTGCTTTGTAGCTCTGCTCTCATCGTCTGCCTTGAGTGGCCATGAAGGGAGAGCCTGGCCCTCCCCAGATCCCAGCGGTCAGCCAGCTTCCCTGCGAGCCCTGACAGAACGACTCCCTCTGCCTGGCCAAGTTTTATCAACGTCAGACAAACCCTGAGCCGCAACGTTTGCAGCTCCGAGGCATGTGGGTTCGAGCTTGCTGTTTATTTTGGGACTGCAGCATCTGATCTTGATTTGGTGTTTCCAGCCCGTGATCTAGGTCGTGTGCTGGAGCGGGCATTAGCTGTTGCTTGAGGGAGCGCGGGGAATTCACGCTGCCTTTCTCGGTCGAAGGGCTCGCGGAAATGCTGCTCTGCTCTGCTCTGCTGCAGATGGATGTTTGGGGGTGGGAGGAGTAAATTTTTTATTTTTTTATTTATTAAAGAAATCTCCTTGAAAAGCTCCTATTTTCCTGTCCCGCTGTGAGGGTGGCTCCTGATGGGGCTGGCTACGGGAGGAGCAGAGGATGATAAAAGCTTCGGTGCAGCCTGCTTTCCCCGCGGTTCCCATGGTACTTGGCTGTCACACATAGATCTAATGTATTCCCTGCCCACAGCAGGATTAAAGCCTTCTGGGAGAAGAATAAAAGGATGCAGGAAACGGAGATAGGGAAGAAGCCAGGAAAAGGAATGGAGACCATGGTGGGGTAGGGGTGAATCCAGGTGCCAGCCCCATCGGAGCAGCAGGAGGACCTCTGCCAGGGAGCAGCCACCCCAGTTGCCTTCCACCCGGGGTGATGGTGGGATGCCTGGGAGCAGAGGCCTTTTCTGACAGCCGAAGGCACCGGTTCGTGCAAGAGGAGATTCTTGTCCTTCTGCTGTCGTGTTTCCTGCAGCTGTCCTTCATTTGAGGGCGCGTGTTTCCCTTTGCTGATTCTCTTTCTGCTTTTCTCTTCCTCTGCAGATCCCGACAGCCAGTTGTATGATATGGGATATACCCCTGAGGAGGAAGCCCCGGCCTGTCCTGATGAGTTCGATGACTTCGTCACGTTTGAGGCAAGTATGGGCGCTGTTAACTCCCGCCGATGTCAGCTGTGTGTGGTGTGACACCTGGGCGTAGAAGGTTTGGCTGGGGGAGAAGAGCATTTGCTGTGGCGGGGCTCAGGGATGCTCGTGTGTAGTAAAGATGATCCTGGGTAGAGAATTTGCACCAAGCATTTGGTGCTGTTTAAGTTAAAATTGACGTTCTAGTAAAACCCCGCAGCTACTGCTGCCTTAACTTGTAGAATTGCCAGAAGATGGTGCTCTGGGTGAAAGAGGGAAACCCTTTCTGGGGTGAAACACAAGTGATGCGAGAAGGGTGCCTGCTGCTGGGGTGTTTGTCTCATTGCTGGAGTTTCTGAGGATTGATTTGGAGATGTACCAGCCAGGAGCCTGCCTGAGAAGCACCGCAGAGTGGTCGGACATCAGCGCTCGGTGCTGTTTGGCCAGTAAAAGGCAGAGCAGAAGACAAAAATAGACATTTTTGTCTCTGTCCTTGGGCATGATCAGGGATGCTTACCTTTTTGGCTTTTGTTAAGGAAGTTCCCCTCTGTGTTCCTTAGCACAGGAGCATGTTGCAGTGATGTCCTGTGTCTGCTCTCCTAGCTAGAATGGACCTGCGGAGGCTACGGAGACCTCTTGGCTGTGTTGCTGGGCTTTGGGGCTGTGCTTGGTGGGCTTCCTCCATTCCTGCTCTGTGCCTTCCAGCCTGGAAGAGCAAAGGACTGTCTGTCTCCCTAATCCCACATGAGGACCAAGTAGCTTCCTCCTGTCTTTCCTTTTCCAAACTTCCCTCTTTGGGCCTTTGACTCCTGTGTCTTGGTAGCCTGGTTGTTTTTATCACACAAATAGGTACTTGCAAAGGGGCTTCCAGCCTCCTTTGTATTTGCATGCGAATCTACACGCCTTTGCTTTGTATAGTCTGGAATATGTTATTCGGGCCTTGCGCCTTCTTGATAAAAGGCTCAAGCCTGTTGAGGTTCCTAATGATGAGCTGGATATTGGGCTACTGCTCTTCCCCATGTTGGTAAGAAGCCCAGGCCCATCTTAAGATGGCTTGAACCCTTCACTTTGACGGCTTACGCTTGACAGTCAACCAGGTCATCATCCCATTTCCCAGCCAGGCACGGGTTTTCTCTTGAGCTGGTTTGTGGGCTCCTGTTCTGGATCCAGTCAAGGGACTCTCACTGTCACCCTGAGCAAATCCCTTGTTCCCCTAGGGCTGCTCAGATGAGCACAGCTGTAGGAGCTGCGTTCCTCTCCCAGAAGCCTTTCAAGATCACGTGGAATATTAGATTACTTTTCCTTTTCGAAGGACAGAAGAGCCCATCATAGCTGGGTAGAAGGGCCCAGCAAGGGAGATGGGTTTTCCTATTCTCTCTGTCTGGTACAAGGTCTCCAGTGTGGTTTGTAACTGCTGGATGGAGCAGTTTTGAGGCTGTCACAGTGCTTGTGCCAGGCAAGGGCTTCGGCTTTTTGCTCCTCAGACCTCCGTCAAGGGACAGTGTTCTCTGAGATTCAGAGCAGGGATGTTTTCTAAGGGCTAATTTAACATAGCTGAACTCCCGTCAGCGCTGCAAGCTATTCTGGGCAGGAATACCAACAAGCCAGGTGTGTGCCCTGCTGGGACGAAATACTTCAGCTGCTGGGCCTTCGTTTCCTTGAAAGGACAAGGTGACCTAAACGAAAAAGGTGATGAATCCTGAAATCTCCTTTTCAGAAAGATGTAAATGGATTCTTATGCTGAATTCAGGGTGTTCGTCTAAAGATCAGAGCTCTGGCGGTGTCTATGTTTAATATGCCAGGGAAGAATTACCTTTGTTGTCTTGGATACATGATTCGAAATCATTTCCAGCCTGCAAGGATTTTGTAGAGGTTCAGCAAATGAGAACATGATCGAGAAATACCGCTCAGCGGCGCGAGTGTAAAAATAAATTGGTGTCTTGGGGCGCCTGGTTTTTTATTCTGGTTCAGCTGAGCAGCGAGCTCCCAACGTGTGTTTTATCCCACATGTCCTGTAGTGCTGTACCTTGGAAAGCTGGAGCTGCTTTGGGGAGGGGAGGATGAGGGAAGTTGTCGTACAAAGCAACCTGCTGGGAGCAGCACATGAGTGTTCTTCACCGGAGACATCTGCTGGGGAGGCTCTGGCAGGTCCTTTTTCATTAGGTGTGTCAGAAAGCTGCTCTGGGGATCGTCAGGCAGAAAACGGAATAAATGGCCTTTTCCAGTGTATATTCATAGAGTCAGAGACTGGTCTGGGGCTGGAAGGGACCTTTAAAGGTCATCCAGTCCAACCCCCCTGCAGGCAGCAGGGCCATCTGCAACTAGAGCAGGTTGCTCAGAGCCCCCAACAACCTCCCCTGCAATGGGGACAGGGATGGGGCAGTGACCCCCTCTCGGGGCAACCTGGGCCAGGCTCTCACCCCCCTCAGCACCAACAATTTCTCCCTTCTCCCCGGTCTACATCTCCCTGTTTTAGTTTCAAACCATCCCCCCTTGTCCTGTCCAGCAAGGTTGTAGAAAGGCCCTTTACGCAATCTGCAAAGCGGGGCAGGCAAAGCGGTGCGGGGGCAGTGGGGCGGGCGGTGCTGTGTGGGGTTGTGCGGTGCCGTGCACCTCGCGCAGGGTTGTTGCCATCTGCTGGGCGGCTGCCGTGGCTCCTCGTGGTAGCAGCCAAGAAAATGCATCGCGCTGAGCCCTGCGCAGCCAGAAGAGGGGAATTCTGCTCTCTCAGAAGAGCGACAGTCGCCAGCCGGGCAGCAGCCCTGGCCAGCCAGCCCCGTGGGCTCCCTTCAGACCCTCCAGACGTGTGTCCCCCGGCTGAGTGTTCAACAGCAAGTGGTACAGCACAGCAGGAGTGGATCTGAGGAGCAAAATGCTGCTACTGCTGCTGGGATTTTGTGGAGTGCAACAACTTAAGTGTGCAGGAGCTGTTCCTCAGGGGCGACGACAATCATTCCTCGTGGCTTGTGGTTTGCAGCGAGCCCCTGTGGGGTGGTTGTATGAGTCTGTTGTAGCCTCGCTGTCTCTCCTCCTGGTAGCTCAGTGACCCTCCTGAGCTCTCCTTTCTTATTACAGACTCCTCGGGAAGGTTTTTGCCTTCCCTGAAGGCACAGAGCTGTGCCTGCTGAGCAGAGTGTTTGAGGAATGTGTTCGCTGCCTTGCAGGTGGACTTGCTGTGTTATTCTCCACAGTTTCTGTGAGGTTTTTCCTCCTCTGTCCCTCCATACCGCTGTTACCAGCTGGCATATGTCTGGTAGAGACCAACCACTCCGCAAAGATGAGGTTAAGCTTTGTAGCCTTCATCGGCAACCGAGCTCACAGAGCCAGGGCAGAGCTGGGGTCCAGCTCACCAGCTCTGATGGGGACCCTCTGGGCTGTTCCCTGGCTACCCTAACACAGGTTATGAAGGTCAGCGGTCCCTCACTGCGCCCACACTGCCGTTCACCACAGCAGCGGGGTTGGAGATGAGAGAGCAGCGCATGAAGGATGCAGCTCTTCCCCCCTTGGCTCAGGCTTTCTTTACCACTGCCCTTCCCCTGTCTGGAAGGAGTGGCCTCAACGGGCTTCTGCTCACAGGCCTGACCCAAAAGCATTGGCATGTTTGGATGAAAGAAAATCAGCGATCCCTCTCCGAGCTGGCTGCTGGAATTGGGGTTGCTGCACTTGAAATCTTGCAGATAGCCAGACCTGCAGGGCTGTGAAATGTGATGGATGGAGGCGGGTTTATGTCTGTTCATCTGTCCCTCGCCGAAACACACGGAGCCCTGAGCGATGTCCCCAAGGCCTTTCTGCTGCTCCCCTGCGCAGCCAAGCGAAGGGACCTGCCTGTCCCCTTCACACATGTGGAGCGTGTCTTTTGCAGCAGATGTGAACAGCCCATATTATCTCTGCATTGATTAGGCACAAGAAAATACAGACGTCAGATCACTAAAACTGCTGGACTGAACTCCCACGTTTGTCTGTGGTGATAACTCAGCAACTAAAAGTCTGAAAATATCAATTGAATTCAGATATTGTCCAGACTCAGTACTGCTGAGAGGGAAGGGTGGAAGTGTAAATCGGGCACAACTGTCCCTGAAGGCAGGACTCTGGTTCAGCCTTATGGTGAGAAATTCCTGTGCTGGTCGGAAAAGATCCCAGTTGGAGAGTTTGCCTTGCACAAAATAGGTTGGAATGAGTTTGGAAAACAAAGACCTCGAAGACTTACCTGGAGCCTTGAGTGCAGTGCGTGGGACCGGGGAACGTGGGAGCCGGGCTGGGCACGGGGGGACAGCAGCAGCAGGAGGCTGCGAGTGGCCAAGCAGTGCTGGGAGCAAAGGTGGTGTCTCAACAAGAACCTGAGAAGCCAAACTGTCAGCGGTTGGGGTTCCTGATTAGCTTTGCTGTAGGGGGATCTGACTTTTGGCTCCTTGCAGTGCTGCGAGACCTTCCCTGAGGCCTTACAGGACACGCAGACGAGCTGGGAGAGCAAAAGGGCTGCAACCTGCTTGGCTGAGTAGCAGATCTGGATGGAGCGGGAGGAGAGCTCGGGTTAAAGCCTAACCCCCCGGCCACCTGGCTCGCTAGCAGAGTCCTCACTGGTTCTGGACTCAGTACAGAAGGTCAACTGGTTATCAAGGTGCAAGACGCTTCCAGTCAGTGTTGCTGAGTAGTGGGTTTGGGCACTGTGCTTCAGGAAGGATGTGGCCCAGAGGAGAGCAAGGATAACGCGGAGGAAAGGAGAACATGTGATTTGCGAAGGTAATGGGAGGAAATAATGTTTGTTTATGTTAGACAGGGGTGAGTGAGCGAGCCTGAGGTTTGAAATGTGTGAGGTTTCTGTGGAGAGGAAACAGAAGGAGCAGGCAAAGCCCTCAAAACTTCAGAGTTTTGAGGCACTGTGAAGACTTTGTCTCCGCGCACCAGCGGCTGCCGTGGGGAAGGGAGGATCCTGTGGGTCGTGTTCCTGCCGCTGATGGGGCTCCTCTGTTTGCAGAAAGCAGCTGAGGCTGAGGGCGACGCAGAGCTCGGGTGGCAGCAGGGCTGGTGTGTTTGTCAACTCAGTTAGCACCCGTGCCCGAAGCACCGGCTCTTCGAAGGGATCGATACTATCATTGCGTATCATCGATTGCCGTCTGAGTCACCCAAACAGTGACTGCGATTGCTAAGTGCTCCTGGTCATGATCCCTAGTGAACAAGACAGGCTTTATTTACGTTCCTATTAGGCTATAAGGAAGGAATTGCTCATTGAGTGCTTAAATATTCACCAGAAGTATCAGGAAGGGTGAGATAAGCCCTGGGAGGCTCTCTAGGTCCTCTGCAAGGTCAACCTTTTTCATCGGAGATGGGGAAAGAAAGCGTGTGCACCTGGAGCGCGGCCGGCCCTCGCGTGGGCCTTCGAAGGCGTGCTTTTATTTTGGTACCGGCCTGAGCGGGAGGGCTGCAGTCACACGGTGGGGAAGGGCGCCTTAGCTCGCCGCTCCTTATCGCCGAGCCTGGGAACAAAAGGCGCTCTGTTCAGGACCGGCGCTGAGTCGGTAAACCTGGCGCCCGGCGTCGGGCAAAGCCCGTAAAGCAACGCCTGGACTTTGCTTCCGTCCTGCCTCGCAGAAGCAGCCGGCAGCTCCCGGAGCTGGGTTGGATTCGGGCGGAGAGGCGATGTGTCCACAGGTGGGTTTCGAGTGTTAGCATGGAATGAGGGAGGAATGGGTTTCTGGAAGGAGCGGGTCCGTGGTCCCAGTACTGCTCTCAGTCCTGAAAGTGCTGAGAAGAGGCCAGCTGGGCATCCCCCCAACTCGGCCTCTTGCTGTTTTCTTACTGAGTGTGTCGGCGTGTCCAGCGTATTTCGGAACGGTCTCTCCTCCCTCTAGTCCGCGGGATGTGCGATACGTGATGGTATCTTCATAGTCCTCTCTGCCTGGATCTTCACGGGATTGCTGAACCGGGAGGTGCAGTAGCTGCAGGTTTTTGAGGTGCTGAGGACAATCTGCAAGATGTGGTGCCTTGTGAGTTGTTTTTGGGGGTTGGGGTGTCTTTTTAGGGTGAGTGTTTTCCACTTGCCCCAGCAGATGCAGGGTGGTTCTTTCACACAGTCTTGAGGGGTGTTATCGAGTGTAACAGCCTCTAAACCCAACTTCAGAGGCTGTGCTGTGAAAGCTGCCTTCACCCCAGGCTGAGTGCAGGCTCCCTGGCTTCTCCAAAAAGCGAACTTTGCCCAAATATATGGGAAGAGGTGGATATTGTGGCTGAGAAGTTGGTGCCTTGCTGCTGGTGCTGGCCCTGGTATGGGATTGCTTGGTCACGGCGTCGATTCCTGGCTGCCAGTGCTTAAACGCTGAGCTGTTGTGTGATGTTACAGGGCTTGGAGGGTGGTTGTGTTAATGCACGCTCAGGTGGGTCTAAAAGCACAATTTACCTCCCCTTCTCCCTGGCTTTAGATCGATTTAAAGCCAGCTTAAGCTCAGAGACTCATGCATGTCCCTGGCAGGCTGATGCCGTGGTAGCACCGTGAACTTTGCTGGGCTCGGCATCGCCGGCCAGGCTCCCTCTGTGGGATGCTGCACGGAGCAGGTGGGATGCTCCTCACCCCTTCTCTGTTCATGCAGAGCCTGTCCCGCTGCTGTGCTCGGTGAGTCTCTGGGTGTTCGCAGGGCCAGCGTGGGCTCGGCTGTAGACAGCGATCCCAGCTTGGCGCTGGCACCGAAGCCCTGGCTGCAGTCAGCAGGCAGAGGTGTCCTTGAAGGGTGTTTTTTGTCTCCAGTCCATCTCCCCCAGCTGTCCTGTGTGCAATCAGAGCTGCCCTTTCTCATAAATAGGCTCACGCTTGCTGGGAAAACAGAGTTGTTTTGCCTTTTCCTCTCCCCCCACTTCCCTTCCTGATCTCCTAAGTGTTGGTGGCCAAGGACAACAGAGCCTCAGGATGCCAGGACGGCTCCGGGCATGAGCTGAGGACAAGCCCTGCAGAAAATGCCTGGGAGGAACTTCCCTGGGAGCCAGACTTTGCCCTCTTTTCCAAGACAACGCCTTACCAAAGCTTGGGCTAAAGCTTCTGTCCATCACCGGTCAAAGCATAACTCATCCCTGCCTCGGTCTTACAGGTGACTCCCAAGAGTCTTGTTTCCTCCCCTCACTCTCAAGCAGGGTGGTTTTAATCAGTGTGGGATTTACAGCACTGTACAGCATTTAGTCGAACGGTCTTTACTCCAGTGTGCAATCAAATGCTTGGAACAGGTGAACTGCTGCTGGAGAAGTCTCCTATAGGTGCTTCGTCATCTCGCCCATTCTATCCGGGCACATTACGTCACCTCAATGCTGATTTCATCCAGTTATTTCCTTTTAGAAGCAGGAGAGCTTACCTCTAGGCTTCCAAATCCCTGGCATTTTGCCGGCCACCTCTGAAGAGGCCAAGATGTGCCCAGCTGGCTGATGTCGTGCCCAGACAGGACAAACAGGTCTGGCCTTGGAGGAGGTAACCTCCTGGAGGGCTTGAAGCCAGGGGTGGGAGCTTCACTTGAGCCACGATCCTGTTTCAGGGCCTCTGCCTGTGTGAGTCTCAGTTTTAAGGTGTGAGTTTTACCAGAAGCATCTAAGAGTACGTTTCATTGGATAAAAAACTAAAATACACTGATACTGGTGACACCAACCCCATTCTGAAGGTGGTGGGGACACATCTGGCAAGTCCCCTGGGACACTGGTAGCCCAGGCTGGCTGTCACAAGCCCACAGGCATCTTTAAGTGTGTTGTGGGGGGTTTTAACCTGGAAAAAAGTGTTTTATTTTGTGCCTGCTCAAAGAACGGCAAACTTGGCCAAACAAGTGACGTGCCAGGGAGAGGAGGGGGTGTCTAAAGGGTCACTGCACAAATCAGCTGCTCATGAGGCCACAAAAAAGAGCTTTTTGCACTGTGCGGCTGCACCTTTGCCCAGGGCATGGGGCTGTGGCTCTGCTTTGCTTTCTCAGGCATTTAGTAATACCCAAGTCCCCCTGGTTCACCTATCTCCTCCTGGCATCTTTTCGTGAGGTTTAGTTACTTAGTCTGTGATGAAATGTAAAGCAAAGTTCTCCACGCTTGTGCTCAGGAGAAGGACTTTGTTTACAGTTTCAGCTGCCTCTTAACTCATTGACCGTGTAGGTTGAATTTTAATAGGACTCTTGCATTTGAAATCTCATCTAGGCTGCTGTTGCCAGAGACAAAAAACAATTCTCCTTTGCTAAAAATGAAGAAAGTTTGCAAATTCTGGTACAGGTCTCCGTAAATCGCTGGACATCCTTGGTGTGGCTCAAGGAGGATGATTAATATGCTGTTCTGGTGGCTGTTTCTAGCTCTGGAAGGTTGCTCCCTCATTCTGTACTGGTATTTTCCATCGTTAAGGTGTTTTGCAAGAATTTGATAAATAAATCATCTAACTAAGGTCACTGCTGCCCCGAGCTGCTCAGCTGCTCCCGGTTGTGCTCCATGTTGAGAGGCTCAGCGATGGGAACCACAACACGATGGGTTTTAATAGAACTCCTTCTGCCTTGGTTTGGATTTGTATCATTGGCTTCTTTGCAAGAGTTGCCTTTACTTTGTGCTCGTTGCAATCACAGAATCATTTAGGTTAGAGAAGACCTTTAAGATCATCGAGTCCAACCATTCCCCCGGCACTGCCAGGGCACCACTACCCCGTGTCCCTCAGCACCACATCTCCACGGCTTGGAAACCCCTCCAGGGATCAGGGGGACTCCACCCCTGCCCTGGGCAGCCTGGGCCAGGCCTGGGGAACCCTTTTGGAGATGAAATTGTTGCTTGTGTCCAATCTAAACCTCCCCTGGTGCAACCTGAGGCTGTTTCCTCTTGCCCTTCATATATAGAAGTATATTACAATGTATTTTGAAATTTAAGCTTTTCCAGTGGGAAAGAGGGGGTTTGTATTAAAAAAAAATAAACCAGCAACATTTACTTTGGAGTCTGGAAGCAAAGTTAGTTCCAGTTTGGCGTTAAGCATTTTCCAAATGGGCAAAAAGTATCTCTGTGCAGTATGTGGGGAAATCTGCAGATGCGGGTGGCTGCTGTCATCTCTTGGGTCCTCTCCACTGTCACCTCTTGGACCTTCTGTGCTGCATCGGGTCCCCGCTGCTTCACACCTAGCAGAGCTACACCAGCCCAGCAGGAAGCGTCACCATGGCTGTGAGCGCTGGGGACGCATAGCATGGGCTAGACCTGGGTTTTTTACCCCAAAGTAGATTGTAACCAGTGTTGCAACACAACAGGGACCAATATGCCAAAGCCTGGTCTCTCCTAAACTGGTGTATGCTGCAGGTAGCTTGGAAAAGTGCTGGAATTGCCAGAGCACGCCTTCCTCGGAGCAGGGAAGGCAGGCCAAGCCTCCAGAGCTCCCTTGTCCTCCTTCTGCTCAAGCATTAAGAGCCTGAACAGTGTTTCTAGGAAGTGCGGCACAAATCCGGTAAAGCACTTAAGCAAGTCCCCGGCTTTAGGTGTATAAGTAGTCTTGCTGGATTTACGCTTTTTAAAGTGGATGGGGGTTTTAGGAGGCTTTTGTTTTTATCTCGAAGGCTAGTGAAAGCCACCTTCTCCTTTCCTACGGATGACGTTTGCCACAGCAGCCTCTCCTCTGTTTGCATCGAGTTGGCTTGAACAGCCGCGTCTTCTTCTGGTGCTGACCTAGGCTTTGGCTCTGGGAGCCTTCTGGGGTGATGTGACTGACTGGGTAGACGAGGGGAGAGCAGTGGATGGTGCCTACCTTGACTTCAGCAAGGCTTTTGACACTGTCTCCCAGAACATCCTCATAGAGAAGCTCAAGAAGCGTGGGTTAGAGGAGTGGACAGTGAGGTGGGTTGAGAACTGGCTGAAGGACAGAGCTCAGAGGGTTGTGATCAGCAGCGCAGTCTCATTGGAGGCCTGCAGCCAGCAGAGTTCCCCCAGGGTCAGTGCTGCGTCCAGTCTTGGTCAGCATATTCATCAAGCGTTTGAAGGGCTAACTTTTGAATGATTTTTTTGCAGAGAATTCAGGTTAATAATGAGCCCTCTTAAAATGAAGCAGGTGAAAGCAGCGGTGACCAGAACTGCTGAGTAAGCAGCGGGTAATCCCTCCTGGACTCGACAGACCCATACTCTCTCTTACCAAAACCTCCCTCCAACTCTTATTTCCTGTAGATTTCTGTATTCTGCTTTCCAAGAGCTGCTGTGGCAAAGCCCACGTGGCCTGAAGGCCGTGGTCACCCCAGGGCCATGCTTGGTCCTTGGACCTGGAGATGGAGCAGCACCTGGGTGCGGGGCACAGCTCACCCTGGGCTTCAGGGGTTGGGTTTCTGTGCTTAGTGATGAGCTGCCCCACACGTGTTTTGTCCTGCTCAGCAGTGAAACCACGTAGCTGTAGTCTTATTTTTTTTTTCTCCCCCTCTTGTGTTTCTTTTTTTACCAGGCAAATGAGGTGACCGACAGCGCTTACATGGGCTCAGAGAGCACGTACAGCGAGTGCGAAACCTTCACCGATGAAGACACCAGCACACTAGTACATCACGAGATGCACGACGAGGTAGAAACGGACAGTGCCATCGACTCCACCGTGCACTCCGAGTACACTGATCCCATTGAGGAGCCGGAGCACGGGTGAGTGGCAAGGGCTGGGAGCAAAACTCACCCCGCGGGGCAGAGAACTCTGCAAACCGGGAGCAAACGAGGATCGAGGGAGACGCAGCCTGAGGGTTTAAAATGAAGCGGGCTGAGTCTGTCTTGCTGAAACTGGTCGGTTTGTTCTTTGTATTTGTAAATTCATGCAAGACCAAAATAGCTCTTCTTTAAGAATAATGATAATAATTAGGCTGCACCACGCGTAGGCTGTTTTGGAGCTGGGCCTGGCAATCTCTTTGAGTTAATCGTTACTTGCCTCGGGAGAACTTCTGTACCCTCATTAGCATCTTTAACCTCTAAAATAAGTTCTCAGATGATCCAAACACCTGAAATACTTGCCGTTTTTAATCTATCACTTAAGCCAGAAACGCAACGTATAATTTTCAAGTCGGGAGGGGAGCTCGGTGTATTCTTGTTTTTCCTAAACACGCGTGTGCCCTTTGAAGTGCAACCACCTCCTGTAATAACTAGTTTTAAACTTGTGCCTGAAGCACCCAAGTGCGAGCCAAGATCTTTGTCCCCGTGTCTGAGCCGCTGCTGGTGAAACTGCTCCTGGGCCCACCTTGTTTCCTAGATTTTGCAGGAAAAAGGTTGGGTTTTTAGGGCGAAACTGGCACGCTGGGGAGGCAGGAGGGCAGCGAATAACTCCTTTAATAATCACCCAAGAGCACCAGTCTGCACCGAAACCTCTGGAACCGTCATTGCTTAACGTCTGCTAATGCACAGAATTATTTTGGCCAGAAACACAGCACCCAGGCCTTGCGCTCTCGTCAGTTCTTACAGTTCCCGTTGCTTTTAGAAAGCGCCAGGCTTCTCTCCAACCCCCAAAATCATATCTGGGTCCGTCAGAGGTGCAGGGAGTGGTTGGTGCTGCTGGACACTCAATACCGGGGTTGAAAGGGTGCTGTGGATTAGGGAAGCAATGAGATTAGCTGGCTAGGCTCTCCTCACCCGGGCGTGTTCAGCTCGGTGACAGTTAAATCGGGATATAATCAGCAGCTGAGCTCCCCGAGCAGCGAGCAGAGGGTCTCCGGAGGGGCCATGGCAGCCTGCGTGCGCTCTCGGCCACTGGGGAAGATGACATGCCTCGGATTCACCTGCCTGTAGGTATAAAATGCTTTGCTTAGGGAATTTTTTTTTAAATTAGGTTGTTCTCGAGGCTTCCCTGGTACTGCCAGTGTGGGCTTGGGAAAGTTGGGTGTCCTTTGGGTGCTCTGTCCAAGCCCAGCGGTGTCTTGGTGTATGAAATGTCCACAAATTCCAAATAGCCAGAAAAAAAAAAAACCAAGGGAAAAAGTTCATCTGGCTTAAAGATTTGAAAAGCTCAAGATGGAAACCTCTGGAAATTTATTCCCAAGTTGCTGAGCGCTGGGTTTGGCAGCATCGAACCCCAGGCAGGACTGTTTTACAGCCCTAGTGGAGCTCTCGCAGGGACAGTCAGTAAGCACAATTCAACCCTGCTTTCCAGGAGGTGTTAAAGCTCCACATACCTTAGATGGTCGAAGCTTAAGTGTTTATATAGGCCATGTAGCAAAGATTAGTTGGACTGTGAATCATGGAACTGCCGGAGCTCTGGAAGGTATGTATGAAATACTCGTAGTATTTATTGCCCGGGGCATCCCTGGCTGAGGGTTTCCAGGTACCTGATCAGATCTGCTCCTGGACGGTGCTTGTCAAACCACAGCCCCAAATTTAGAGACTGGCGGTCGGGTTTTGCTTGTGAATTCAAAATTCCACCCCCTGCCTTCTATTCCTGGAGAGGTTTCCGATGCTTTCGGCGCTGGTCTGACTCACCGCCGGGAGGATGGGATTGTGACGGAGCCGCTGCGGGAATAGCGGAGCTTTGCAAGTGTCTGAGGAGGATGTGCCGCTGCCCACGAGCTGCTCTGGACTCGTCTGCAGTTACACAGGGATCTGCTGCTGGTTTAGCTGGAGGGTTGACACATTTTTATTAGCAGGATGAGGGCAAATCCTTCAGATGGTGCAGGTTTTGGTCATAAATGGCTTATCTGTAATCTTTTTTCTTTCTGATTGAGTACGGCAATCTAGTCATCCCCCATTTCCCAGCTCTTCTAGCACGTGGATGAGGAGGGGGGGCGTAGCCTGAAGCAACGGGTTTATAATAATGCTATTTCATTACTTTTTTTAGCACTGAATTTTGGAGAGGAGAGCAGTGCTAGTCCTTCCGAAACACATACCTGTGGCTCATGGACACATGGGCTGCTTCCGGAGCATGGTTCTTACACCTTCCCCTTGCATTTTCCTCCCAGCTTAATTTTAAAACCTCTGTGCTCCAGGGCAGGAGGGTCCTCTGAGAGTGGGCACCTGCTGCTGTGGCTTCCCATGCACGGGAAAAGACACCGACAGAACAATGACCTCTGTGCTGAGCTGTGTCCCTCCAGAGCAAGGGACGTCCCAGGACCTGTGCTGGGTGTGCTCAGGGTTTACGCTGAGGCTTCAACCTTTGGGATCCAGGCTTAAAACTACATGGAACAGCATCTCCCCCACCCACCGAGGCTGTTGTAGGGGCAGACGGTGTCCTTTGTTCTTCCAGGGGCTGTGTGTCGCTGCTGGTTCCTGTAAACTACCAGGATTTGTGTCATGGGGGGGTAGTTACAGTGTTAAACCTCAGTGCTTGGCTCTTGATAGGATTATACAGCAACAAGCAAGCGGAGCCCAACGCATAGGCTGAGAATGTAACGCAAAACATGTTTAGGGTGTTTGGGGCAGGCCCAGCTTTTTCTCTGCCCTGGTGTTTGGTTGTTTAAGGGCCTGCCACCACCCCTGGGTGCTGTCATGCAAGTCTGCAAACCCTGTGTTGCTGCTGCCAGGGGAGCTTGCATGAAAAACCATTTGTTTATTGCGAAAACAAATCACTGCAACCTTCCCGGTGGTGCCTGGGCTGCCCCTTCAGGGTTCAAGGCCTGGGGTGAATTGCTCTGTAAAGAGCAGCCAGCCTGGTTTGCTGAGATGGGAGAGGTCTCTTGGCAAGCGAATGTATTGGATGCAATTGGAAAGGCTGCTGCCGTGGTCACCTTTTAACGCCTTCCCCTCTACCTCCACAGATCCCACCCCCACGACCTGCCCCTGGGCTCAGACCTCGGCCACTCCATCGTTACGGTCATTAGTGGAGAGGAGCATTTTGAGGATTACGGAGAAGGAAATGAAGCAGATTTGTTCGCGGACAGCTTGTGTAATGGGGAAAGCAGCTTTAACAGCGCCTCGTTCCTCTCTCCCAGGTAATGCTCAGCGCAGCGCTGGCGGCCGTTTAAGTGGTTTCAGTTGCTTAGTGTCTTCGCCTCTGCTTTGTGTGTGAGCGTTGTTTCCTTTGGGTTTGCGCGCTAGTCAGCCTGCAAGAGGGGGTTCCTTTGGATACAACAGGATAATCGTCTGGGAAGTGGAAGAGGAGTTGCCTCCCTCCGTCGTTCCTTTCCCAGACCAGTGCCCACCTTCCCATCCAGAGGCAGTGGGTAGAAGAGCAGCTTGCATTTCTCATGCCTCCCATTCCCACTCCTGTTCAGTATATGGCTCCTCGCAGAACCTTCCAGTAGCGAAAACCACTGTGCAGCTTTACCTCTAGTCCTGTTGGATGGCATTTGGGGTTTTTTCTTTCTCTCTCGTATTTTTGGCTTTGACGTGATGCTTGGGTGGACTCACATGAGCTGCGGCAGCCTCCCCTCTCCAGGCAGCCTGAGGGATACGTGGAGCAAGCAGCAAGCGGTGGTGTTTTCCTGCCCTCCTTGCATTAGAATCTGAATCCAGGCAAACGTTGTGTTCCAGCCCACGTAGGGTGGACCGAGGAACTGCTATGACAGAACAAAACCCTTCGGTACTTACTTTCTAAGGAGAAAAAAGGAAAAGCTGGAATGCTCATCCGCTGCTGCAGCCCACAAAGTCTCAGTGATGACAGATAACACCAGGGACACGTTCCTCCATCGGACAAGCACGTCTCTGTGCGAGGCAGGAGCGTCCCTGCCAGCCGCACGCTTGTCTTCAAGACCAGAACGTACTTTTTTTGCCATGGGATGATACATGCCTGTGACTTTCTGCAGCAGTATAAGCTTGTCATAGCTGGGGTTTTTTTGCCGTCTGCCCGTGTGCTTCCAGCTTCCCAAAGCCCTTCGTAGAGTTTGGGCAGTTCTGGTTGCACAGGGCGGACAGGGAAGAGCTGCTGTCAAATCTCCACACGGGCGCTTCTGCTGCAGGTCAGGGCTCACTTTCTTTTTTGCTGGTGCAGCAGCAATTTTGAAGATGTTAAGTAAACCTGCTGTTGCTATAAAGCATCCCGAACCCACTGCTTCAGGAAACCAGTGCTCCAGCGCTTGCTGTGCTGGGATACTCTGCAGTGGAAGGGACACGTTGCTCCTCCACACCCATCCTTTGATTGCGCGGTGCAGAAAGGCCGAGTGCGGCTCTCTGTGCTGCTGCTGCAGTGTGGGAAGCGCGCTGGGAGAAAAACCACCCTTGGTGTTGGAGTTTCTCTCTGAGGGTGGGCCTCCAACCCCATCCAGAAGGCTCCTGGCAAGAAAATATTCCATCTAAAGGAGCTTTGCAATCAGTTCAAGTCTTTTTTTAAAACCAGTCGGAGCTCCCGGGTTGCCTACGCTCCCACTGCTCAAGTCTTGCTCTGTCAGGGCATCGTCTCCTCTCTGCTGCTCTGTCTCTTTGAATCTTATCCACAAGATCATGCTCTCCAGCACCTTTCCTCTGCCGGGAGGGGCTCGCTCGGCATGTGGCCACGGAGCTCGTGGTGGTTTCTGCTGGAGACTCGCTGCTGGGGCTTGCTGGGGAGGCTGGCTGCAGACAAACCCTGTGAAACCTCCCGAGTAAAGAATGCAGCTCTGTTTGAAACAGAGGATTTCCTCATGCCTTTCGGGTCTAGCCCTTACCTTGGATTATCTCGCGTGTGTGAAGGTCTTTAGCTGATCGTTCTGGGCGATTGTGCTGTATTTTCTGATCGCAGCCCAGCCTCCTCAGAGCCTTTAAATGCAGTGAAACCTTAAGGAACCCCAGGATAGCTCCGTTTCAGGCAGAACGTTAGTTTTATTGGCTATGGTTTGAATATGAGGAACAGTATCTCTTGTAAGTGGTCACATCGCTACACGGCCTTTCCGTGACACAAAAGTCTCTTGAGTGGGAATAACCTCGACAAGTTGTCCTGCCACAGCTCCAGATCTTCACCAGAGGATTAATGCAAGAGCTTTCAGGGAACGCTATGGGGTGTTGCATTTTCCTGCTTAGTCCCTCGGTGTGTGTGTTTGCAATCCTTCCTCACGGGTTGCTGCCTTTTCCTGGGCACGTCCAGCCAGTAGGAGAAGTCTTTCTGCAACTCTTGGTAGGAAATGAACCCCAACCGAAAGGAAAAGCTCCTTGTGTGCCCCTGTTTTGGCTGCTGATGTGCTGTATCAGTAACCTGTCATGGGTTGAGGCTGAGCCAGCCACTAGATCAGTGACAGGTGCCCTCTGTTAACCCTTCTCCCTTCCCAAAGGGGAAGAGAAAGGGAATAAGGGAGGGAGGCTGATGGTCTGGAAAAGAAAACTAGAAACAGCTTGAACAAAACAGGAACAATAAGAAGGAAAGATAATAATATTAATAAGAAAATAATGAAATATAGACAAATATATCCAAACCCAATGTTGAACTCCCTCAGAGTCCGGACTGGACTCAGCAACAGACGGGAACTGGATTCTGGAACAACACACAGATGAGGATCAAAGGCAGAAGAATGGACAGAGTCCTCCTGGCATGCTGACCATTGAAGAAGAGGCTTGACCCTCGTGAGCCCTCAGCTTTATACTGAACATGCTGTACATGGGCTGGAATCCCTTGTTGGTCAGGTTTGGGTCACCTGTCCTGGCTGCTTCTCCCCGCAGGTGCCACCTTTTTATTTATCACCCCTTTGCTTACTGTGCCCCAACGAGGGGTGCGAGATTGAGCAGTGACCTTGGTCTGCACAGGAGCGACCGTGAGCCTTTTTGCACCCCAGTCTTTGTTAGTAACTCTAAACATGGAGCGTTATCACTGCCAGAAGCAGAGACTGTCTGCAAAAATCTGCTGTTAGCTTCAGGCAGTGCAGTTAGAGAGAAGAGACTTGAGCTGCAAAGAGAAATCGTTCAACAGAGAATTGGTTCTGCTCGAACTCAAACCTGGACACAAGCACCGGTGGCCTGCGGAGGACGAGCGTTGCTCCCAGAGCTGAGGGAGGAGGCAGGAAAGGTGCCCGTGGCACAGAGGGTGGCAGCTTGCCAGGGGGGTTAGGTGGGGACGCCCCGAGGTGCAGCGCGGTTGAGCTCTCACCCACTCGATGGGCAAGCGACCAACGCAGCCAGTGGCCAAGTGTATCTGCACGCGCCCCAGGAGCCGCCAGGCTGGCCTCTGGCTTCTCCTCCACGCTGCTTTGCCCATTTCGGTTAGATTTTCGGGTTTGCACCTCACCCAAGGGTGCACCCAGCCAGGTGAGCTGGTTCTGCCTCCCGGCAGGGGTGAGGAGGGCTCGCTAAACGAGGCTCTGGTGCGGCCAAACACCGGGGCAGAGCCCAGAAAAGGGCACATCACTTCTTCTGGGTGCCACAAAGCTGCTGGCACCTCTTAGCCTGTGCAAAGCCTGAGCAACTGAACTCACTGCTGGTGGGTAACGGTTATCCTGGGTCCAGCCCTGCCCTACAGGGTAGGGGGATTGTTTGTCAATTGAATAATTCTTTTTCCAGGAATAGGAAGAGATGAGCAATTGACTGTTGTCCAGTTGCCTGTTCTAAAGGGGCTCGGAAATACTGTACAGACGGCACAAACTCAGAGGCCTGACCCTGGGGGTGGCTGGGCTGCTGACACCCCACCGCCACCAAAAGCATCAGCCAGGGGTTACACAAAGGTGCTGAGCCAGGGGACCCCTTCCAGGGCGTCCAGCGCACCCAGCATCTCCCGGGCCAGGACTCGCCGGTGTGTATCTGTATCACAGGGTTGAGTAGCCCTTTCGGATGCCTTTTGGTTTGAAGCTTGCTTGTGTTTGCTCACACCTTTACCTGTCTTATTGAACTGCTTTGGTTTTTTCACTATTAACCTTTCTTTGATTGAAGTCCGTGGCTTCCAGAAGCGTGTTTTCCTCCAGAAAGGATTCGTGGCGTGTATTCGGCCCCAAAGTAACACAAACTCTTTGCTGCTTGGAATCTCTTGGCCAAACTTGGTCCTGCGCAAGTCACGTCAGGTGGGGGAAATGGCTCCCTGGTTTGCCGAGTGTCGGTGGATGCCTCGGCACCTTGGATGCCTCAGCACCTTGTTTTCCACCCCAGCAGCTGAAAATTAAATGCTGATCGGACTCATTATCTCCCCAGGTTGTTAAGTCCTGGAGCCCCCCATGTCCTCTGGCCAAATGATGTTCCCTACAAGGAGGCAAAGCTGCTGCTTGAGCTTCTCTGTGCTCTGCTTTGTAGGAGCGAGCGGTTGAATCGCAACCAGCTTTTTGAGCTTAGCTCCAAAGCTCTCTGCAGTGAAAATCTGCCCCTGTACATTACTGACGGTGGGTCCACAGCAGCACAACTGCTCTGTTTTTAAAGCATCCCGTTGGAAAATAGTGTGACCCACCCAAGGACCTGGCTCACACCCACAGAGCCCAGTCTGGTGGTGATCAAGTTCAGTCTGTGTTTACCAAGGCAAACCAGGACCGTTGCTAGAGCCTCCCCAGACAGCTTGCTTGGAAAATTGTGTCAGAATATGGACTTCTAGTCGTGTAAGTTTGTGAAAAGCAGGCACCTCTCCTGCCCTGCGCTCTTGGGGGTCCTCCACAAGAGCCAGCTGGCCCAGGGGCTTGAAATCATGGGCCAAACTCAGCTACCGTGAGTCTCTGGAAGGAGGGGAATCAAAGTCCTGCTAATTTATAGCAACTCAACATTGACTGCAATCTGGCTCCTAAAATCAAGGGGGGAGGTGACCCAATCTGCCCTCAAGCTTTTAATTGCAAGTCTTGTAGCTCACCCCAAAAGCTCCTCTGCCCCGGGGTACGCTCAGCTTGTGGAAGCCACGGCCGAAAATCAACCCTGTCTGTTCTGTCCTGTTAAAATGACCCTTGTGATTTCTCTAGCACCAATCCGCTCGCTGCGAAACTGCACAGCATTATCGCAGATGAAGCATTTGAGTTTTACTGTAGCCAGTGCCACAAACAAATCAACCGCCTCGAGGATCTTTCCGCTCGCCTGAATGATCTTGAAATGAATAGGTAATTGGGCTTGTGTGTGGCCATTTCAGTGTTGGGAATGATGTTCTGGAAGGGAAGACTCTCCTTGCCTGGCACAGCGTTCCTTCGCTGGGGCGTTCCTTGATTCCTGGGTGTGAGAAGGGGATGAATTTCAGATTTCACTGAGCAAGGTGAGCCTCTGCCAGTGCTGAAGGCTGTGATAAGGTTGTGGAGGGTGAGCAGAAGTTCCCTTAAAGCTGAGCCACGGGGGCTGGCAGTCAATGAGAGTCTTCCCTTCTGCTCCGGGCAGCCTCTTTGCATGTCCTGCTGAGTGGTGGGTGCTTCTCCACGTTCCGAGTAATGCACCCCTTGCATCGGGACTTGAAACCGTAAGCTGACCATGTACAGTATTTCTGTCACCAAGGAAAAGCCTGGCAGGTCTTATGGCCAACTGTGCTACAGCGTGGAGGCAACGCTTGAGTTACTGGTTCAAACTGGAAAGGCAGTTACAGCCCATCCTCCCGCTGCAGCTGTAACCTGGAAACAGCAGCTTGCTCTCTGTGGCTTGGGACCTCTCTCGTAGACGCTCTCGCTTTGCAGCAGTAAAATCCTTGTTTCACCCAGCTTCGCCAGCTGCCCACACACTGATGTGCCACCGTTAGCCGGGTAGACGTGATAAATACCGGGGCCTTTGCGTAGGAATCTCACAAGCTTTTGTTTGAGGTCGACCAGCCAGCAGCTGGACTTGTGGATTTGAGGAGCGGGGAGGGATTTCTATCTGTTGGTTTGGTTTTTCAGATCTGTCTGCTGGGCAGAAGGGTGGTGGCATTAATGATAATCATTCTTCTCACATCTGGTGTGCTTTTTCAAGCCCTGTTTTTGGTCATGCTCTTTGTCTCTGGCTGTCCTCTGCAAGGACAGTTTGACATGGGAGCTCTCCTGGGCTATGGGAAGAGAACTGGAAAACAAACAGGAGCTTGACCTTAACATTTTTGATGGAAAAAGTACTTCTGTGCTTTTCTCTTCCTTGGGTAAATCATTGCTGTTGGAGGCCTTAAGATTCAGCGATGGGTCTCAGGTTATGCAGTTAGTAAGGAGAACACTGGACTTCCCTGGATGCACCAGTAGCCCTACTCCATTTCAGGCTTTCTCCACCAAATTTACTTGCAAAGCTGAACTAACCCCTCGGAGCCTCCTGTGATGGATGGGATTTCCCTTGGCTTTCCCACTGTGACACCACAGGACGGGGAATTCCATGGGTTTTGATTTAACACATGCCCTTTGGGCTCAGGGCGAGTAGATTTGGTTCCTCCATCTGTGCTCAGGGCTTTCCATGCACAAATTCACTGGAAATTGGGTCCAAGTGCCTCCGAGTGATGGAAGGAGCACCACCCACCCTTTCTGTGGGAAGGACACGAGGTGTCCCCATGCAGCATGCAGGCTGTGGTAGGACCTGTAATTCGCACTCAGCATCATCAGCAACCTGATGCGCTCAGCTCAGGGGCCAAGTCCTAGACCACAGGCGAGGAGAATAGCAGAAGCTGGACCAAAATCTGGGCCAAGCAGCCTGAGAGACGAAGCGTGAAGACACCCTCTCCAGAGGATGGCAGCCGCCGGGGTGAAGCCCAAGCTACCCGTGTAACAGCCTCACTTTTAAAGGCTGTGGACATACATAGAGTGTCTCATACTGGTGAGGAGCCTGGTCCCAGCATTGCTGCTGCACGGGAAGGCAGGGAAGGCGTCCTGCAAGGAGCTCGGGATGAGCCGCTTTTGTGACAGTACGTTTTGTTTTAGTGCCCTTGAAGCAGCAGTGGTGGGTCCCGTCCCCTCCGGAGCCCCGCGGGTGCCAGTGCTGATTTCTGACAAGCCGTTTGCAGAGAACAATATTTTTTCGCCCTCCGGTGCTGAGAACATACGTGACTTGTTACGATGCCTGGAACCCAGAGGGCCTGACCTCCTCTCCTCGGGGGGGTGCCGAGCGTCCTTGAAGCCCAGCCAGCAGCAGCTCTTGCACTCCTTGGAAATCGGGGCTTGGATGATGCCCTTCTGACACGAGGGCCGGTAACCCTGACAACAGCCCCTGGTCAGTTGTTGAGTTTTTTAAGAAGAAAATTGTCCTCAGTTATTTTTAATTCCTCCTTCTAAGAACTTAATATAATTGTTGCGGCTCGAGGCAGGAACGGACTCCCAGATGATTTTATTTATTATTTTTTTCTCTAAACGGAGCTAAGCACCAGAAAAAGCCGTTGCTGCTGCTCTGCTTGGGCTAGAGCCGGGTTCGCTGCCATCATTCCATGATGGTTTGGTGTCAGCGATGTGTCCCAGTGACATCTGTTTGATGGCAGCGTGTGTTTGGGTGGAAGATGAAGAGGGAGATCCAAGCCCCGCTCGCTTCACTCCCGCAACCGAAGCACTGCTGGGGGCATCTTAGCAAGCAGCCCTTGCTGAAAAAGGCTTTTTTTGTCTCAGTGGGGAGAGCCCATAGCCCCGTCCTGAGGGGCAGGGATGGGGTAGTGCAGAGTTTAGCTGTTCATGCCATGGGTCTCGCTGAGCATTAGCTAACCCCTGACCGCTGTGGTATGGTGGTGGCAGCTGGCTCAGGCACGTATGGAGCCAGAGCGTGTGATCTCCGGGAGTTATCTGTGCCCAGGAGAGCTCGCACCTCTCCCCAGCGATTAGAGCAGTGCCCGTGCCTAAAATCCACGAAGGGACACAATCAACAGCTCCTAAAATCTCTGAGCTACAAGTCAGCAGCAGTTCTCTGGTGATCCAGAGCCAAACAGCAAGAAACATCTTGGAGAAGGGCGAAGCAGCGCGCAAAAGGCTGGAAGGGCCCGTTCCCAGGCAGGAGGAGCTCCCTGTCCCCTGGCCACCGGGCAGGGAGCTCTGGGGGTGGCAGGGGAGGGAGGGCAGGTTTGGGGTGCTGTGGGGTGCAGGAGCCATAGCTCGGGCTGTCATCAGCATCAAGCTGAAGCCCACCAAACTATTATTAGCGCTTTCCTTGGAGATCAGCTTTCAGGACAGGGATCAGCCGGTGAGAGAATACCACTGCTGGAGGCGGTGAGGTTTTCTGCGGCGTTCTTCCATCGGGTTTGTTATTGCCGGGTTGTTAAATAGAGGAGCGGGTTCCTCGCCTGCCTTTTCCCCTTGTCGCGGGGGTGGCCGGGCTGTGCATGCCGCGTGGGCGCTCCCCTGCCATAGCGAAGGACCTGCCCCGGGCTGCTCGCAGTTTCCTGTTCCCCTCGCTCTCCACTGTCAGCTTTCCTAACTCTTTCCTGTTTTTTTTCCTTCGTTTTGCAGTCCAAATAAAAGACTCTCAAGCAAGAAGGTGGCAAGGTAAGCTCACGCTCTATTCCTGCTTGGCGAGAGGGGTGCCCGCGGTCCTGCTGGGCGCGCAGAAGGAGGGCTGGCGGAGCGAGTTCGCGGTGTCGAGCTCCTCGACGTGTTGCGTTGCGCGGGGGAAAAGCGGGTTTCATTCTGACATGGTCCGCAATAGCTGAAATGGGGGGTTCTCACTCATGCACGTAGCTGGAGGCTGGTGTCAACCTGATGTCTTCTAAAAAGGTCAAAAATAAGGGTGCTTCCCCCCTCCAAATTGCCAGTGCCCGTGCAGGAGGCACGTGGAGTGGGGAAGGAGTCTAGAATGGCATGGCTGGGCTGTCTCCTCCCCGCTGTCACCATGGTGGGGCTCTAGAAGACCAGAGCAGTGAGTACACCTGCTCGGAGGGGTTTCTCCAGCTCCCCAGCCCTTCAGACAACTCTCTTGGTTCTATTTGATTTGCTCAGTGTAATCCTCAGTATTGACTCGGCAGCAGCAGCTCTCCCCGCTGGCTCAGGGGCTTTGAGGTGTTCCTGGGAGGCAACTGTAGGTAACCGCACCCTGCGGTTTAACGTTGTGCTGCTTCTGTCCAGCGGGACCGTCTCATGTGATGCTTGTCACCCTTTCCTTATGGGCATTTTCATCCTGAACTGCAGAGGAAAAGCTGCAGAGTTTGTCCTGAATCACAGGGGTAGAGAGTCCATCCCCTCTTGTTGACATCTGGTGCTCACCTTTCCTTTCTCAGCTTCACCATCCCTCCTGTTCCCATGGCATTGTGCTTTAAAGAGTATGAGCCAACGTGTGCCCAGGTGACCAGGAAGGCCACCAACAGCCTGGCTTGTATCAGCACTAGTGTGGCCAGCAGGACCAGGGTAGGGATCATCCCCTGGACTAGGCACTAGGGNGGAATGGTTGGACTCAATGATCTTCAGGGTCTCTTCCAACCAGAACAATTCCGTGGTTCTATACTGGGGCTTACCGTGGCTGTTCTGCCTGTCTCTACCCTCTCGGGAGGGAGGTTGCCCTTTGCAGTCATCAGTTTGCTCGTTGCTTGTTTCTGGGTGGGACAAGGATGCTGCAGAGGAGTCGGCAGCTCAGTTTGGGTGATGCTCTTACCCCGTGCCCTGGCATTTAGTCTGCTCCCTGCACCGACCCGGGCAGCTTCTGTTCCCCTCTCGCTCCCGCCTCTGCTCTCACACCTTTCTCTTCTCTGTTTTTCCTGCGGTCAGCAAGTCTCCCCTGGCACGATTTCCCCTCCTGGCAAGGAAGCAGGTCCTTGATATTACATTTCCTAGTTCCGCTCATCTTACTTTCTAGATCTTTGTTAAAAACACGGGCAGGAAAGAAGGTTGAAGGGAGCAGCCTGTCCCCAGGTTTCCTGTTCCTAGTTCTTGTCACATGTCTGGCAAAGCCAATTTAGGAAGGATTTGAGTTAAATTTTCAGGATTGGAGATGCCCTCTCTTGTGGAGGACTGAGCCCTCCTGGCCCTTCGCATTTGCAAGATGCTTTTCTGAGCCTGGGACTTGCAAGCTTAGGGAAATATTGGCTGAGTCAAGAGAAGTCGAGTTTAGTTTGTGATAAGGAGAGAGATAACAGGACTCTGCGGCAGAGCAGAGACAGCTCCTTAAGATCAGCCCATGAAAAGCCCAAATACTGTGAATACTGAATAATGCCAAAACATTGGGGTTTAGGAAATGGATTTCATTTTGGTAAGGGCTCTTTCCTGATTTTTGTTATCCAGGTTCTGCTTTGTGCCAAGAAATCTCAGCTGCTTAGGCCCTGCTGTGCTTGGCATGATTTAAATGACAAATGTGCCCGAGACTTTAGAATCTAAATATATACTCAGGGTGAGGACGCAAAATAAGGCTGGTGCTTGGCTGTGGTCCCTTTGGTAAATGCCAGTTATGCTTCATGAATCCTTGCACAAGCATGTTCCACAGGACGGTGAGTTTGAGAGCCCACGTTACAAATTCCTAGGAAAAAATGAGGTTCAGAGAGCTCTCTGTGGTTTTTTCGCATTCACCTCTTGCTCCAAGCAGGGCTGGCTTCAAAGGTGGATCACGCTGCTCATCGTTTGGGTTGTGGGAGGAGAGCAGGGTGGTTTTCTCCAGGCAGCATCTGCCTGGGGTTGATAGAGCTGGCATACAACAACCCCTCCCCGTGGCAATAGCGGTTTCATGTGCCACGGGACAGTGGAGCTGATCTGCAGCGATACCAGAAGGACTGAGCATAGATCAGCCCCTCCACGCGTCCTTTAGATCACCGTGAAGTTGTGGACACCAGTGTCACAGGGCTTGGCTAATGATTAGCTCACTCCTAGCTGTGGCAGCGGGTACAGGGAGGTGGGCTGGGGTGTTTTGCAACAGGTTCAGGGGTTTCTTCGCCCCTCCCTCCCCTTATGCCTGCTGTCGTCCTCCCCCCGCCCCATCTCTTATGAGCCTTATCGGTGGCTAGAGCGGAGTACTCTGTCCTTTGCTGGGTAGTACACGGCCTTGGGACAGTGGTAAAGAAAGAAAGTGAGAAGAGCGACCTCTTATCTCTTGCCATTCCAAAGAGCAAGAACTAAATGATCATGGGATGAAGTCCCAGCAGCGTGTGTCCACGTCTGCGCTTCCCTCGCAGGTCGCGTTCCTTCGGCCGGGGAGCAGCCGCCTGCTCAGCCCCACTGACGGGGCACACCGAGGCGCTGAGCGTCATTGCCCCTCGGAGCTCGTGGTGGGCAGAAGGACCTGGCCCACGCCGGCCTCTGCTGTGAGTCCTGTAGCCCAGGAAGGAGCGATGCTGTTAAATCCCCTTGGAAAAGGAGGCGGCAGCTGAGGAGGGGAGAGAGGGGAGCGTATCCTGCGAGAGCGGTTGTCGTCTTCCATCGCCATGTCCTGCCATGTTCGCTCTAATGCTGGTGTTGCTCTGGGTCGGGGTGGTTTGTCTCCATTACAGACAGTTGCACCAGACGAGCGCGTTGTCCGTGGGGGTGATGGAGGAGTCTTACCGGGAATCCCTGGAGTGTACAGAAGAGGACATCACGGACAAGGTAAGAGCGATGCTGTCTGCGCTATCCTGGAGCGTACCACGGCTTACGATGCTCCGCGATCCCCTGGCAGGAGTTAGGCTGAAGCTGCTCTTGCCGCGCAGCTGGCACCGGGCAGGAGCTGGTGGGGTGTACGAAGTGCTCTGCATCGAAGGGATGGAGAATGAGTCGGTTGGCAGAGATTGGTGTGGTGTTGAGTCAGGGGGCAGCACTGGCGCCTTCTCCCAAGGGTGGAGATGGCTGCAGCGGCTTTCCCCCAGCTCGCCTGTTTGCAGGCTGTGTTTTCACTTCTGCTTCACATAATAAGCTGTTCCCAGATTCTGCTTTTAAGAGATGAGCAAAGTCTCCTGATGTGAAACAAGGACTTCCTTCTCTTGGTACGCTCTTGCCGCTGCAGCTCGTGCTGTCAGGGNGGACAAGGGGGGATGATTTGAAGCTAAAAGAGGGAGATTTAGACTGGAGAGAAAGGAGAAATTGTTGGTGCTGAGGATGGTGAGAGCCTGGCCCAGGTTGCCCCGAGAGGTGGTCGCTGCCCCATCCCTGTCCCCATTGCAGGGGAGGTTGTTGGGGGCTCTGAGCAACCTGCTCTAGTTGCAGATGGCCCTGCTCCCTGCAGGGGGTTTGGACTGGATGGCCTTGAAAGATCTCTTTCAGCCCAAACATTGTATGATTCTATTCGATGGTATCATCATGAAGGGTATGAAGAAAGGAAGGAGTGAAAGTTTGGCCCCGTATTGGTACAAGAGACACAGTGCAACAAACTGAGACAGCCCCAAAGTGAGGGGAGCCCCTACACAGTGTCCTAAGGGTGGTGGGAGTTGTTCCGGCACTGGGTGCCGCTTCACCAGCATGTTTGAGCTCCGACAGCTGATCCTCTTCTCTCCCATCACACAGGTGGTCTTTCTGGAGAAGCGGGTGACGGAGCTGGAGAAGGACACGGCTGCGAACGGTGAGCAGCACAGCCGCCTCAAGCAGGAAAACCTGCAGCTCGTGCACAGGTAAGGGAGCCCTGCTAGTGCTGGGGCCAGAACACAGCTTGGCGTTGCCTGCGGTGACTTCTCCTTTCCCTCTCCGCATACTGCAGCTGCCAGAGCTTGTAGGGAAAGGAGGCAGCAAGGGAGGAGGGAGACGGGCAGAAAATTGCAGGCAAGCTTCCTGGCTCTGCCCTCGAGGATCCGATCCTGCCCTGGCAGAGGGCAGCTGGGGTTTCACCCAGCTGGGGTTCAGGCTGCCTGCTCTGCGCCAGCGCCGGGCGTGGGATCGTGGCATCCTGCACACGCTTTGCTGGCTCCCTGGCAGATTCCCCGGAGCTGCTCAGATGCGTTTAACTGTAACAGTGCTTCTTAGATCTCTTTGTACATCTTTTTTTATGTGCTTCCCAGTCCCACATGTCCATTGTGAGCAGTCTCCGTGGAGCTCTGGAGCTCCGGAGGTTGCCTCAGAGGACCGCAGCAGGGTCATGCTTCTTGAAAAGCTTTCCCATTCCACTAGGACAAGTACTTCAGACTCATTCTGTACAAATTCTTTCAGGCCCTCATTTCACCCATAAGGTCTTGGGTGGAAGACCCAGCAGGGTCCCTACTCGCCATGTTTCCCCTCCCCACAGCCAGCCTTGATCCTGCTGCTTTTGGATCCCTGCTGGGGTGTAGCCCTTTGGATCCTGTTTGATGTAATCTCTGTCGGTACTAATCTGGCAGGCTTCGCTCCTCCAGCAGCATATTTACCCACGGCAGATAAACCCGGCAGGAGTTTATCTATAGGGCTGTAAGACGGTTAAGTAACCACCGTGTCAGGGAATGGAGCGATTCAAACAAAGGTTTCTCTAAGCCCTGATAAACTTTCCAGCGAGGGAAATGTTTTCACTTCAGCAGCTTGGCCCAGAAGCGTCAGTCAGCTTCTAATCAGGTGCAGCCCCGCATGTGCTCCGTGCTGCTTGAAGAATAGGTTCATCTGGCAAAAGCCTTCTCCACCTGCCTGTGCAAAGCCAACAGATACAGTTGAGCTGCAGATCCCGTAATTTTTGTTGGAGATAGGAGAGGGTGAAAAGAAGAAGGATTCAGACTGTTTTCTTCTTTCTTCTGGATCATGAAACTACTCCAGGGCAGAGTAAAGGAGCCCAAAATGCTAGAAGTGGCTGACAGAGGATTTCTCTGCCATGGCTGTTACAGGTGAAACCACAACCCTGGGTTACAGTTGGATTCAGTGATCTCAAAGGTCTTCTCCAA
>WEIS01062098.1:92529-108820 GCA_013389965.1 Todus mexicanus | reverse complement strand
GGCTCGCCGTGCGGGGAGGCGGGCCGGGGGCCGGCTGAGATGGGAGAGAGCATGTCCAAGAGGCTGAAGCTACAGCTGGGAGGCGAGGCGGAGATGGAGGAGCGGGCTTTCGCTAACCCTTACCCCGATTACCAACCCCACGGAGCCGCAGCCGCAGCCGGAGGAGCCGTGGCCGCTCACAGCACGGCGGACGCCTACCGGGACAAGGCGCTGGGCCCGGCGGAGGAGGAGTCCCTCCCGTTCGGCGCCGATGGGAAGGTGAGTGCGGCCCTGCCCGGCCCCGGCCTTGCCTCCCCCCCCCGCCAGGGCCCGGCCGCGGCCTTGGGCAGCGCCCTGGGGCGGCCCGAGGGAAGGAGCGGCTGGAGCCGCTGTGAGACGCGGCCGAAAGCGGCGGGTCCCTGTGGTTCCTGAGCCCCGGGGGCCTGCGGGCAGCGCTGCCGGGGCTGCAGGGACCGCGGGGGCTCTGTCACATCCCCTGGGCTCTGGCACGTCCCCTGCGAGTCGCCCGAGTTCCCCCCAAAGAGAGCGCCCGAGGTGGGGTTGGTGTTGGTGCTGGGTTACAGGTTGGACTGGGGAGTCACCATCCCTAGAGGTGTTTAGGGACAGACTGGATGCCACACTTAGTGGCAGGGTTTAGCTGAGTGGTGGTGGTAGGTCATAGGCTGGAGTCGATGATCCAAGAGTTCTTTTCCAGCCTTAATTATTCTATGATTCTATCTCAAAAGTCTTCTCCAACCTTGTAGTACTGTGAGGCTGCGAAGGGAAAAGGTGAGAGCGCGTCTAGCAAAGCGTTTCTCCTCCGGTGACAGCTGCGCTCGGATTTTAGATGATGCAGGACGGTTCTCTGCAAGGGATGTGTCTACTGGTGTACACACGCTTATGGATTCTGCTATAGGCAGGCTGTTCGAGCCAGCAGAAAGTCTCTCTGATGGCACCGGGCACACGAGGTTTTGCAGTCCTGCTCCACTTCTGTCAGGGGAGGTTTAGGCTTGATATTAGGAAAAAATTCTTCACTGAGAGGTTGATGATCAGCCATTGGAACGCTCTGCCCCGGGAGGTGGTGGAGTCGCTGTCCCTGGAGGTGTTTAAGAGGAGACTGGATGAGGCACTTAGTGCCACGGTTTAGATGATGGATTGGTGTTGGTGGTGGGTTATAGGTTGGGCTCGATGATCTGAAAGGTCTTTTCCAACCTTGTAATACTATGATACTTATCTCCCTGTTACCTCCCCCACTTATCTCCACGCGCTGCTGACTGGGGAGCTGTGTGAGTTTTAGGCTTTAAGGCACATAAACTGCCTTGCCTGTTACCACGCAAGCTGGCTTAAGCTGCAGAAGGAATACCAGAATCTGGAGCTTCTGTCTTTTTAGCCTCCGAGCAGCCTCATCTTTCAATATTGTGCTGCTTCGTCATCTTTTGGATGAAAAACACTGCGTGGTGACATTGCTAGAAGCACACATGCTCTGGGTGGGAAGCTAACTTTCCTAACTCCCTTGACACTGGGGTGGATAGAAGAAAGCCTTTAATCTCAGCTCTGTATTCTGTTGTGGCAATAAAGAATTACCTTGGCGGAACGAGGATGGTGATGCCTCAAGGTGAGAGCAGCATTCTTCCTGAGAATCATAAGAATGAGCAGGACAGCATCACCATCAGTACGAGGCAACGAAAGGCTTCACCATGTTGTTGCAGCTGAGGTTTATGAAGTTGCGTGGAGCTAAGCAGAGTGTGGAAGAGAATACTTGGGGGATTGGTGTCTTACTGCTGCAGCTAACTGCAGCTGTCAGAAGCAGAACTTGTCCCTTGAAAAGGGTTAAAAAGCAAGGGTAGGTTTGGAAGTGGAATCTGCTTTGCTTTTACAGAAATGCCTGGTAGTGTACTTGGTGCTGGTAAAACTATTATTCTTTTTTTGAGAGAGAGAACTGTCATTTCTTTGTGCCTTTGTATCTGGCTTAGTATATAGAAAACATCCCAAGTATGATGAGTTGAAGTATGAAGGCAGAGAGGAGATGGCAGAAAAGCTATACCTATATGGTGTTGTTAAATTCTCAGAAACCATACCCAGAACTTACTTCTACGGCCTTCTGTAGGCCACTCATCCTTCTTCTGTACCTGCTTTAGATCCCACACTAAATGTCCTTTTCTAAAAAGAGAAAATAAACCTTTGTTTATGGCTGATCTACGTTAACCACCGTTTTCCAAAGGGACAACTGATATCGAAGGAAGGTGAACTTCCTTAAAAAACAGCTTTTAGAGAATACTAGCTGTCTTGCAGAATAGTTCAACTGAATTTACTTCAGATTTAATTCCGGAATGAATTCAAATTCAAGGATGATGTTCTGTGGCAGAGCTGGAATTAGTAAGTCAGGAAGCCCTACATTCACGTTAGGAATGTCTGTTCTATGCTGCTGTAGATGAATATGCTTTGTTACAGTGGGTGCAAATGTTGTTTCCCAGCATTGGTGGCGGGCGATGGTCCTCGTTACCATGTGGCAGTTCGCAGCTGTTTGTGCAGCTTTGTTCAGAAAATACCTTTGAGCATGTCAGTAGCTGTGTATTTGATAAAAGGTGGTATCTGGGCTTTGTTCTGTTCAGAAGTACGAAGCTTCTCGGGAAAAATCCATGATCTTCTATACTGCATTAAAGTGATGTAATTACAGCAACTTTCAGTGCTCTTTCAATTTTTTCAACTCTGTGCATTTCATAGGAGACGGCAGATGAGAGCGTATGTTTTCTTTTGTTTCTGCATCTGCAAAATCTGAGGAATTGTCCTTCGTATTTCTGGGCTAGAGCATAGCTATGAGGATAGTTATGTGTATTTATATTCTTTGCGCCACTTGCATATTGTCAGTCCTAGTACTGTCCTGACTTACGAGACTTTGAGGTGTTGTGTTGTTTGTGGTTTTCTGTTTGTGCTTTGGGTTTGTTTGGTGGGGGTTTTTTTTTGTATTTAACAGGCACCGGTCCCATTTGAGCAATGTCTTTGCATGCCTGAAACGCCAGTGAAAACAAAAGAAACTCGCATAGGTTAGGAAGTCTGTTCTGTAAACCACCGTACACAATAACACAAGTTTCTTAAAAATGAGAGCACCTTTCAGAAACCCCCAGTGCACTAATCTTGCCTTTTGCCGCTGTGTGGAGCGGTGAGCGCCAAGTGACTCACGTAATGACAGCTAGAGGTGCGCGGGCCCTGCCGTTGTCATGGAAAGCGATGCATTATTAATCCCTCCATTTGATTTCATAAGCTGCCGCGATTGCCATCTGAAATTCATCCAGCTGAAGGAACGACAAGAAGCTCTTCAAGTTGTTGTCTGAAAAGTGAGACAATTGGGACAAAGTGCTGCGTCTGGAAGCGTATGTTTATATGCATAAGTTACGGTTCAGGAAGCCAGAAGGTATGGGAGCAGGAGAAGAGAAAACAAAGTTTGGGGCTGCTTGATTTACCTACTTAAAAATAGTTGTAGAAAAAGCTGCAGTTATCTAGGTGGGCTCTGCTCAGGCAGTTGAAATTCACTTAATTAGATATCTTCACTGTGAAAGTAACGTGGAGTTGAATTGCTTCTGTAACTTGTCTGAGAAAGCTGAAGGTAATAATTCATCAGACGGCGCTAGTTCTAGATTCATAAGACATGATTTTAAATGTCTTTGTTTAAAACATTATGACTCTTTGAATTAAATATATATCCTGTAGCCTTTTTCCTTTTGATGTGGATCCCACAGTGATACCTTAGCCTGAAAAAGTACCGACAGATGTTACATCAAAGTATTCCAAAAGTTTTCAAGATGGAAATGTAAATGGTCAGGGAGCTAGAGGAATGAAGAGACAGCTATAGTCTCAGCACAAAGCATATTCGTTAGTTCACGGGAAAACCAGGGTTTCTGTTAAGTTTTGTTGAATTTTTGATTTGCTGTAATTGTTTATTGGGGAAAGTATTGACATTTGAAAAGCAGATGCTCTTCTGATAGTTTCCCCTGCATTGTAGGCAACTCTTAGTATCAACTCATCTAGTTTTAAGCATGGCAATATCAGGCTATGTGCCTGTGCATGTTGGGAGGCAAAGACTAACTTGTCTAAGCACTACTGTGCTTTCCTTTCCCCCCTGAACTGGAGCAGAAGCAACTTAGAGCTGCAGTTATTGTCAAGACTTGTTGGTGTTGTGTTGCCCATTAGCTATGGGTGGGGGACCGAGAATGGGGAGATCTGCACAGGCTTGCGTGAAGTGGAGGCTGACAGTTGTCCTCGCTCGGAAACTCTTTATCAAAACCATGGTGTGGTAGAGAGCTACCTTCCCTGGAAAGGGGGAAAGTAAGGAGAGCTTTCTGGTAAGGAGTGGCAACGGGTTATTCAAGGACCTGGCTCCTTGAGTGACCCACCAATATCAACCTGAGATTGCCCACCATCCTTAGAACCACCACAGCTACATGGCTACTACATCCATAGCATAGTCAGGTGTGGTTTGGGAACCACCTTCACACTGTCTGTGGGTCAGTGACTTGGGAACCAAAGGCAGGCTGGTATTACCTGCTCGTGCAGGGGAAGGTGGAAACAACCCCGTGCCCAGGCAACCTGATGTGGATTTTGTGTGTGTGCAAGAAACGCATCCTTGACATCAAGACATTAACACATCCCAGCCCTCAATTTAAGATTGCCTGGATTTGTTGTGGAATCACAGAGTAATTCTGACAGCACCAAAATGGGATTCAAACTTTATGGATAGGTCACTAGGATGCCCATACAGTAACTTCATTTTTAGGCCAATTCTTTCTTGATAACTAATTCTCTCTTGATGCCACCCTCCCTGTGATATTTTATGTAAAGTTGTGTCACTGGGCATTTTAGTTACCTTGCTGAGAGCAAGTTCTCTCTGTTCTGGGACTGATTCTGTACCCATTTACCCTAGTGGGGATCATACCACTCGTTGCACTGGAGGCAAAATTGAACCTCCAGAGACAGAGAATGAGTTTATTGACCCTTACTAACTCCTGGCAGTCAGTGTACACAGCCTGAGAGGAAGATCTGCTGCTTCTCTCCTGCAGTGTACATCAGCATCAAATGCTGTTAAATGCTTTTCTGATGCTTTTACATTGAAAGCCTCTCATGGCTAAGCCAGTTTGGGTTCAGTCAACCAGTTCTGAATGAAGATACTTTTAAAAATCAAACCCTAAGTAAGTTCTGATTAAATTGTCTCGCATCCATCCAGCCGTCACCAGTTTCTAGTCTTATCCTGTAGACCTGTTTGTTGAGTGTTGTTAGCCTGGCTAGTTGCGTGGGTAAATCGAATAATAGGTACTCATTTCTTTGCTGCAAATAAACTATATTCAGGGTCTAACTGCACAACACCAATATGCTCTCAAGTTCCATATGTGGAATATACCTGCTGTTTGTGCATCATAGTAATTTAGATAATATTGGTAGAGGTTTTAGCTTTTTTTTTTTTTTTACAGCTAGAAGACCACTTAAAAACATCCCAGCTAGGGCAGAGACCTGTGTGTGATAAGTGACTTTAAATCATACTCACAACAGACTTCTAGTTTTCAAGTAGCAACATCCTGGTGTTAGGCTACCTGGAGGACCGGTAATTCTCAGTATTGTTCCTTTGCTTTATCAGCCTCCATTGCCCAAAAACATAGGATAATGTTCCTTGATGTCTGGTAATCATGTTTATTTTTGTTATAATCTGAAGCTTTTTGATGACTGTGCATTACAGGCACAATCTCATTATTTCTTACATGTTTTAAACATTTCTTTCTATAACTTGAATGAATTGCCCTTTAATGCTGTTTTTTTAGCCCTCACCTCTTCTGAGATACAGTGATGCCTGTCTTTAAATGCTATTCCAAAACTGGCATTTGTAGCAGTGTAGTAGTTTGCCAACAGCTATTGAGTTCTCCCTCTCTCTCTTTCCCTGCCTTCCCCCTTTTATTATTTTCTTTTTTTGTTGTTCTTTTTTTCCCCGCTATCACATGTAAGGCAGTAGGTGCCCGATCACTGAAAAACAGAGCAATGTGTTCCGCAGGCAGCAAGTATTTCAAGTAATTTGTTAAGCATGTGGTTTTTGCAGAACTGGCATTTGTTTCTGGAAGGACATAACCCAGTGATAGCAGAGAGCTGTGTTTAACTCTTTAAGAGGCTGGATGATGAGGGGGTTTAGTATTGGTATTTTAAGAGAAGAAAAAAAGAAAGCCGCTCTTGGAGCTGTAACAGTCTTTTGATTTAGGTAAAACCAAAGTAAAGCTTGTTTTTCTGTACAAAAAGGCAAACTACTTCCCAGCCAACTGTGCTAGATTCTGTAGTTGGGATCCTACTGCCATTCCTTCTGCTCTGCTCTTGCAGGAGCTCTGTGGACGTGAGTGTGAGACCTCATCCTGCTTCAGTAAACCCGTGCTCCAGTGCAAAGGTGTGAAACCTGGCTCCCTTACAGTCAGTGGCAGAGTTCCCAATGATTTCAGTATGGCCAAGATTTCTCATTTCAGTAGAGCTGTGAGTCATCCCCCACCCTGTTCTCCCTTACTGGTGTCTGTCACGTCCCTCATGCAATCTTCTATGAAAGTTTGGGTCCTTGCTGCAGGGCCAACTTGAGCTGTATTTTCTTCCCTGTGAAATGGCTGGAACAAAATCAAACACCATGTTACTTTCCTCTTCTGCACATCACCAATGATAAATTCTGAAATACTACTTTTGGACCTGTTTTGAACTAAAATAAAAGTGTATTTTCCTTGTTTGGTAGGTTAACACTGTGTGCGTAGGCTTCTGCAGAATCAGTCGCTTCCTTCTTGTTTTGCATGTAGCATCAGCCTCCCAAAAGCTGATGAAATAAAATAGGCTTAATAGCAAAATGGTTGTTTTGGGAGCTGGTAGTGACAAGAACGATTAGTACATTGGCAACTTGTGAAGAAGCTGAGCTCAGGTCTCCACTGTCCTGCTGTGAGCCTGCACAGGTTACTTGACGTAGATGTGTCATGGCGCAAATAAATGTTGAGAGGTGTTTTTGAAAAACACCTCAGTATCTGAAAGTCTTTAACAAAGGCAAATGAGGTAACTCGCCCTGTGTCTGTCAAACCAGAGCTTTATTTCAAACCCCAAAAGGAGTACCATGGAGTCTCGCAGTTGCATTGTCAGACTTATGTAAGCACTGTGGTATCTGGTCCAAATGTGTATGCAAGGCTTCAAGTTTCTCTTACCTACCAGAAAATCATAATCTAAAACACGTACGTAGCAGGTGCTTATTGCCTCACCTGCTCTTGGTGCTAGTTTGTTTTAAAGCCATGGCTGTAAATCTGGATATGGCTCTGAAGGAGAGGTAGGTCACTAACAATTACTGAGTTATTTTAGGATCAACTGCAAGTGAAATGTGCATTTATTTTAGGAGAGTTTTATTTGCATCATGGTGTGGGTTTTTTTGTAGTGCATGTGTTTGTAGTTTCAGTGCTGGGTTTACAGAAGAACATGATTGAAGTGCTAATTTTTAGGTATGCTACAATTGGAAGAAAGCAGATAGGGGAAACAGGTATTGCTGACAACGACAGCGTAACTTAGACAACATGTCATTAGTGCCAGAGGTGAGCGGTTACATATACATTTAAATTCCTTACATTTCTGTTGGCTTTAAAAGGCTTTGGATTGGGATGTAGCCTTGCATACCACCTCACTGCAAAGGAGAAACTAATAGAGTACACACAAAAAAACCCAAACACAAAACAATATGCAAATGCAATATATTTGTAATTTTCTGGACTACTTTTGTTTCATGCTGATAATGAACTTTTCATGTTATTACAATCAGTGTGGGGTTCTGTTTGTTATAATGGGGGCTGAGCTCTCATTTTTTGTAGTTTACTGATGTAAAACTTCAGCAGTGGTTGGGATGATAGCGGTTGTTTTTTCTGCAGCAGCAGAGGAGTAATGGAGCAGTTGAATTCCTGGATAGAACCTTTTCTAGTTAAAATATATTCTTCAGCTCCTATTATTACCCATTGCATTGTGAACCAAGAATAAATGATGAAATATGTATTGGAATGGACTTTAAATATCATATAGTTCCAACCCCCCTGCTATGGGCACAGACACCTCCCCCTAGGTCAGGTTGCTTAAAGCCCCATCCAGCCTGGCCTTGAACACTTCCAGGGATGGGAATTCTACCATCTCTCTGGGCAACCTGTGCCAGGGTCTCACCACCCTCACAGTAAAGAATTTCTTCCTTACAACTAACCTACATCTATCCTCTTTCAGTTTGAAAATGCTACCCCTCATCCTATCACTACACTCCCTGATAAAGTGTCCCACCCCTTCTTTCATGTAGGCCTTTTTTAAGTACTGGAAAGTCGGTATGAGGTTCTCCTCAGAGCGTTCTCTGAGCTGAACAACCTCAACTCCCTCAGCCTTTCCTCACAGAGGAAATGCTTCAGCCCCCTGATCATGACCCTCCTCTGGACCCACTCAGGCAGGTCCACGTCTTTCTTACACTGGGCTGAGCTCTGCACTCCAGGGGGAGTCTCATGAGAGCGAGGTACAGGGGGAGAATCACCTCGCTCGACCTGCTGGCCACACTTCCTTTGATGCCCCCCGGGATATGGTTGGCTTTCTGGGCTGCCGAAGTCATACACTGCTGGCTCGCACTCATCCACCAGTACCCCCAAGTCACCCAGCCTGTATTTGTGCTTGGGATTGACTTGACCCAGGCATGTGATACTGGATATCAGAAGTCAGGCTTCCAGGGTTTTGTTTGTCCCTACAGGAATAACAAGTCACCTGCAGGAAGGCCGAATGCCAGCTGGAATCATCCTCGTGAAAATCGGTCTGTGCTCAACACGAATTAGGGTGCTTTATGCTCAGCTGTAATGCTGCCGTAAGATTCCTTGAAGGAGCTTTGTAAATCTTCTAAAGCCACCTTTCAACACGCATTTCTTTATGTAATTAATTTATTCTAGTACATGTAAGCATCTGTTATAAGCTTATAGTGGAATCTTGTCNCTGCCTTCTGAAGAGAAGCCCCGTCCTTGCGAGAGGTTTTGCTTCGTGCCTTCGCTGAACTAGTCAAAAGGGTGAGAGGGATGTTTTGTGTGTCTGGTACAGTTTTGTTTCCTAATAAAAAGATGCTTAACACCGTATTAAGGCCAAAGAGCAATAGATGTCAGATGCTTACAGTGTTCGGTTGCTATTTCTAGAGTTACTGGAGAAGGTTAAAGTGGCTCTAGGTCCTTCCTAAAGTGGTACGTGTGTGACATGAGATAAAATAGCACAATTTCCTTCTCCCTTCCTATGTAACCATTATAAAATGGATCTGAACCGTTGATCCCGGAGACTTACAGTGTGTCAGAGGTGTAATTCCTATTATCTTTTTGATTTCTGAATCTTTTGAATGGACATTTGAATTCACTGATTTTTATTTCAAGTTCCGCTCTGAACAAGAGTACGAAGCGAGGTATATTTTGAGTAATCCATTGCGTTTTGGCATCCAGGACCCATCTTTTGTCTGAACCCTTCCCTTTCGGGACATGCTGTGATCTAACAAGAATTTACCTTCCTAATGCACTAATTTCTCGTTTAGTGAAAATAAAGAAATAAATAATCCCATAAATGTAGATGTGTTTAACATCAAACTAAGCCTTCACTGATCTCATTGTTTCAGCTGCTCTCTGGGAGCAGGCTGGGGAAGCAAGAGGTGGAAAGAGACCAAGTGCTGTTCAGAAAACAGCGTAAGCTGAAGGCAGCCAAATTGTGTAATGCCATTTTTTCCGGTGATCGCTGCGTTGTGGCTCTTGATTTGGGAGGTGGGGAAGCCCTGCTGGCTTCCATGTTCCTGGAGAGCTGCTCTTCTGGCTGTTCCTGGGTAATTAACATGTGGGTGGCAAGCGATGTATGCCTGGGGCTTGCTGTAGATGATGGAAAGCACATTCAGGAAATACTGTTGGGTGGCGTGAGGTTTGTGTCCATCACTATTTTGTCTGAATTATGCAATTTATGTGATAATCATAAAGCTTTTCCTGTAGCCCAGAAAGGGAAGAGGGGTTTTTGTTTCTTCTTTTGTAGCTCTGTAGTAGATAAAGTGCTATAAGTAAACCTAGCCCTTAAGCTCCATTTAAATAGAGACAATAATTTTCAATAAATGTGTTAATTGGAAAATCTGATCATTAAGTGATACTGTTTAGTAAAAACAAAACCCCAAACATTTTTGGGTTTTGTTCCTGATGCTCCCACTCAAATGTAGAATCATTCTGTGAAGGGACTTCATGAATACTCTTTCCCATGGATGTTAATAGGGCAATAAATTCTAGTTAATTGACTGCTTCCACATTCCATAGGCTTAAGGGAGTAATCAGTAATGTATCTTCCCGTACTGTATACTTAATGAGAGAGAGATGTGTTGGCAAGAGTAAAGTATCTCCTGCTGTATTTCATATACGGCAGCTATGTAAAGTTCTCTTGATCTAAAATAAAGGTAAGCAATGTGTAAAATCAAAGATTGGTTTCTTCACCTTCATACATGAGCTGAAGGTGCCGAGCTGCTTTTACTCGTCCTCTTTGTGTCTAGCTCTGTCTTTCAAGTAGCCGTTCTGTAACACGTCACCAGATTTAACAACCTCCTCTCATGATAACGTATGTCAGTCCTAATAGTGTCCGGGGGAGAGGAGAGAGCAAGAAGCTGGAGAAAGGGCATTTAGGTGACTTGCCTTCCAGGTGGTGATCACAGACTGCGACGTCAAGAAAAGTCTTGGATTTAAGAAGAAAGTGTGAATACATCATGGATTATACGGTTGAGCACATCATTAAAGATGATGGATTGATTTTTTTTGACTTTTGCCCCCGTACTTGGCACTGGTGAGGCTGCACCTTGAGTGTTGTGTTCAGTTTGGGGCTCTGCAGTATAAAAAAAGTGGAGCGGGTTCAGAAAAGGGCAACAAAGCTGGTGAGGGATCTGGAGAAAATGTCTTAGGAGGAGTGCCTGAGGGACCTGGGGTTGCTTAGTCTAGAGAAGAGGAGGCTGAGAGGAGACGTTATTGCTCTCTACAGCTACCTGAAAGGAGGTTGTAGTGAGATGGGTGTTGGTCTCTTCTCCCAGGTAGCTAGCAACAGGACAAGAGGAAGTGGACTGAAGTTGCACCAGGGGAGGTTTAGGTTGGATATTAGGAAAAATTTCGTTACTGAGAAGGTGGTTAGGCATTGGAACAGGCTGCCCAGGTAAGTGGTGGTGTCACCATCCCTGGAGGCGTTCAAAAAACGTGTAGATGTGGTGCTTCAAGACATGGCTTGATTGTTATGATAATGTTTAGTAGACAGTCGGACTTGATGATCTTGAAGGTTTTTTCCAACCTTAATGATTATATAATTCCCTGACATTTACTTGGTTGTCTCATATACAAGCTTTTGTTTTCCATTAACTCTTTCCTGCTCTGTAGTGCCACAAAGATGTGCAGGAACCTTGTGACGAGAGCAAGCACCTATAACACAGAGCTTGTGGGTTCACTGCGCTGCGTTCGTCCCTAACGTGATCTTGGTCCCGGGATCCTGCAGGGAGTACTGACCCGTGGAGTGGCAGTAGATGGTTGTCCTCTGGTTGCTTCTTTTCACCTTTTGCTCAACTCAGAGCAGCTTTGCTTATTGTATTATGAGCCGGGGATAAGAGGCAGCATATAGTTACATACTGTCGCAGTGACCATAGCTGCCCTTCACGTGACTTTAAAGCATCTCCAGATAATTCTTGTCTGATGTAGATACTAGTAACTTCAATATGTAATCAAAATGGATTACTTGGGACACGCTTAAGATGAACCACCTTGATGTTGCTGATTGCTGTATGCAGTAGTTGTTCCCTGCTTATTTTTTCTTTGGTTGTTTTGTTTTGTTTCCCAGACAAGCAAGTGGAGCAGGCAGTTTGCATTCTTGGATTCTTCCCTTTTCTGCCTCACTCCCTTTCTCCTGTCTCCTGTTTACAGGTCAGTGCTCGATTCTCAAAACGGATCCAGGCCAAAATCAAGGACCTTCTGCAACAAATGGAGGAAGGGCTGAAAACAGCAGATCCACATGACTGCTCTGCCTATACTGGCTGGACTGGTGAGAAAGTTCGAATGTGAATGAGCTGTGTTTGTTTAATAATATAATTAGGTTTGTTCACAGGAGGAGGAGGTTCTGGTATTCTCGCAGGAGGGGCAGAGATACTCAGATACAGGCATTTGTGTTGGTTTCTTTTTACTCTGGACTCTCAGTCACTACTGCCTGGAATGATTTTGATTGACTTTAGCAGACAAAATTATGGCACCATAATTGCCTTTTGTGTATGGAGATACTTGTCTTGCAACAGGAGTGGATTTTGTAAGGCTGCTCTTTTTCTCTGGTTACCTTCTTTAAGGTTTTCTCAAAACAAATAATTTTCACCTTTTTCTCTTCAGCTGACTATTGGCAGTTGTCTAATGGTAACAGCATCATCTAATCAGTGGGAGTGGGATAGGGGGAGAGGTGTTCTGTGCCCAGGAGCTTGGACCCTTAAAATCTGGACTATGGATAGTTTGGCTGTGCTTATTCTGACTGTACAAAAATGATAAAATGAACGTGTGAGGAGGGCAAGAGCGGAGGTGGAGTTGCAAGATTGTGGAGTTCATTAAGGTAAGCAGGCATGTGCGAGCGCTGGTTATTGCGAGGCACCATCGTTCATTTCGCGTTGCATCACTGATGCTGTCCGAATGTGAGTGAACCCTTCTGAGCCTTTAGGCAGAGCCTGCGGTTGTCAAGCCTGATGTGCCACGGGTCCTAAAGCTGCCAAAATGCTTTTCCGTCTACGCCTCTTAAGTGCCACTTTGCTATTACAATGGTATATTCTGTTCCTGCTCCATCTTCCTCACGCTTCAGGAGTACTTAGGCTTTTAGCACAGCAGGTTTGAAAGTTGCCCTAAGGAGATCTGTCCTTTCTTTTCTCTTTGTCTGTGAGGAGAAGCAGCTTGGAAATGCTCTCTAGGCTTTGCTTGTGCTCAGGCTTAATTCTGGCAATGAAAGGGTAAATTTTCTTTGCTTTCTTCTTGATGCTTTGGTGCAGATGGTGATGTGGGTGGATGGGTGGGGAAGTTTTAGCCGACTCAGACTTTAAATGTTTTGAGGTCTGAAAGAGAGCGGCTGCTAAGTGAGTGCAGAAGATCTCCGATGGTGGGCTTTCTCGGGCTGGCATTACGAGAGCGCTCCTGGGGAGCTGTGTTCTGACACTGTGACTGACAACTGAAGTTACAGCTGATGAACCAGAGCATGCTGAAAATGAGTCATAACCTAAAAGTAACACAGCCATCATTAGCTGAAACTAGATAGATGAACAAGTAGCGCAGTCTAATGAGAGTGGGTTTTTTCCATCCTGTAGAAGGATCCCCAGCTACATCTATTCCAAGTGTTAGCTTCTTTCAAGGCTTCTGTGGAAGTGACTCTCAATAAAACTGTTTAAATGAGCTGGCTTTTAAAATCTCCCCAATTTTTCTGCTTGCAGCATTTTGCTAGTGTGCAAATGGGAAGGTAAAAGCAGTGTTGAAAACAACTGCCCTGCTTGTTGTATACCAAGTCTAGACAAATCTTACTGGCAGTGCAGTCCTGAGCATTGGCTTGTACGTTGTGAAACATCTTTAAAATCTTGGAGCGTGTGCTGTTGGCATCGTAACAATCACAGGACTCCTGTTTGAGTCCATCCTGGTTATGCAAGTGATCTTTGTATGTGCCAGGCATCTTGGGAGGAGGCTCTTTAAAGATGTTGCACAGGGAGGGATTGGATGAACTGGGCCATCATTTGAACAAGTCCAGATACCTATGCGTTAGTTACAACATAAAAGGTTACAGAAATCCCAGTAAATAGCCCACAAGTTCCCATGTCACCGACTGGGCTAACCGAGCTCTGCAGCTCTCCTCTTGGGCTCATTGGCAAAGGCCAGTTCAAAGCCAGTCGGAAGAACATCTGAGGATATACGAACACTTTTGTGGTGCTGTTCTTGTATCTTCAGGTATTCTCTCTGTGGAGTTGAGTGAACCTTGTGTGTCCTCAGCTTTAGTTGTGGTTCAGTTGAGTGCTCTCCCTGTTCAGAAACCTATTTGAGACGCTGTACAGTCTGGAGGTAAATGTTTTGCTTCTGCACGTGTATGCTTGCAGTTGGCCAAGAAACATCCGCTTAGATGGATTTGTTTCACTTTCTTCAGTCTGCATTGTTGCAATTTTTAAGGTTTGGTTTAGTTTTGTTTTAATGGAAAACTGTGTAATAAGTTTAATGGAATGAAGCTTAATATCACCTTCTGGCATTCTCTGAGGACTTGCTTGCTTTCTGGCATTTACAAACCAGCTTAGCTTGTAGCAGCTTATAATCTTGTTGTGAAACACATTTAAGGGTTATAAATAACTTGGCAAGTTGAATCTAAAAACTCATCAAAAGATCCTTTTACAAATCAAATGGAAAATAAATCGCTTCTTGCGTATAACACGTGAGTATTGTTCAGTCAATGTACTTGGTGATACACGTACTTGTTAGCTCGAGGTTTTGAGTCTACAGTGATTTTTTCAGCAACCATTGATGCCCATGTGATGAATTTTATTCATTCTCTGGAGATTGTGTGTCTACCATTGGGCTTCAGGCCGGTAGTTGTTAGGTTTTTATTTGTCACAATCCAAATAGAAATGTAATGAAAATAGATGGCCTGATGCCTTCCCATTGCATAACCTAGGACTGTTGACTGACACATTTTAATTACCCACATAGCTGTTTGCATTTGAGTTACTGTTTCAGAGGCACTGAGGAAGGGAACATGATATACTTAGAAGGAAAAGTAAACGAAGCTATCTCTTTTTCGTGTGGTTGTTCCAGGTATTGCCCTCTTGTATCTGCAGCTGTACCGCGTCACGAAAAACCAGAGCCATTTGCAGCGATCTCTTGATTATGTGAAGAGAATCCTTCGTAATCTGAATGGCAGAAGAGTAACTTTCCTCTGTGGTGATGCTGGGCCACTGGCAGTGGGTGCAGTGGTTTATCACAAGCTGAAAAATGACAGCGAATCTAAAGAATGTGTTGCCAAGTAAGTAGTTGATGGTGAAAAAAAGCCATGCCCTTCATTGCTAGAGAGCATTGGTTCAGTAACATTAGGAAGTCGAGTTTTGAAGGACAAGATTAAAAAATGAGGACACTTCCTCCCCTAATACATTTTTAGTAGAAGAATTCAGCTTTATTAAGTCTGTCTTACACTTGATTTGTATTTAGCAGGTTATCTTGAGTCCTCTGTTGCTATAAGGACAGGGTGTCCTGGGCATGTCCGTAGTGTGCGCACGTTTAGATTTTGTCACGTTGATGTGACGTTTAACAGAAACCGCTTGCTTGTCACGGGCAATATGTAGTGCTGGTGCAGTATGTGACACTTCCTGTAAAGAGTGGGTCGTAATTGTGGATTCATTATGAAACACGTGCACTGCAGGGATCTTGAAACATCCAGACAGAAACATCGTGCGTCAGATTGCTACGTAACAAAGATTTAATAAAACGAAGAGGTGGTACTGGCTGAACTGTCACAACCAAGGGCTTTAATTAGGTCAGAGCATATGAAGGGTAGCCTGAAAAAAATTCCAGCCCATTTTCAAAGTAATGTAAACATAACAAATGTCTTGAGAAGTCCCATTTAGATGTAGAACTTCCTTGGAGAACTGACTGTCCCTTTGGTGGTACAGAGCTGATTGCCGGAAGCACTGGAGCCCTGTAAGGTTCGCATTCAGCACCTGCAGTCTGCCTGCTAGTGGTTCAGCAGAATTTGTGCACTAGCCTTATGTCCTCATCTCCGTCTGGTTTGTATTTGGAAATATAGCGGGTCTCCTCCTAATCTAGAATCCTAGTTTGATTAATCATAGAATCATAGAATAATTAAGGCTGGAAAAGACCTCTTAGGTCATTGAGTCCAGCCTATGACCTACCACCACCACTCAGCTAAACCCTGCCACTGCGTGTGGCATCCAGTCTTTTCTTAAACCCCTCCAGGGACGGTGACTCCACCACCTCCCTGGGCAGCCCATTCCAATGTTTTATAACCCTTTCTGTGAGGAAGAGCTTCTGAACATCCAACCTAAACCTCCCCTGGTGCAGCTTCAGACCATGCCCTCTTGTCCTGGCACAAATTGCCTGGGAGAAGAGCCCATCCCCCTCCTGTCTACACCTTCCCTTCAGGTAGTTGTAGAGGGTGATACAGTCTCCTCTGAGGCTCCTCCTCTCCAGGCTGAACAACCCCAGCTCCCTCAACCTCTCCTCATAAGATTTTCCCTCCAGTCCCTTCCCCAGTCTTGTCGCTCTCCTCTGGACCC
>WEIS01062098.1:57563-92490 GCA_013389965.1 Todus mexicanus | reverse complement strand
TCTTGCTCCAGCGTGATGTTAATGCTAACATTTCTGCCAAGTAGTAGCAGCTTCAGGGGATATCTGGGAATTGAATTTGGTCTTAATCCAGATTTTCTTGCCCCCTCCCCTTATTTGAAATATGATCATCTCCATGGTTTCATCTATTGCCAATTTGTTCACACAAGATAGAAAGAGACAGGGAGGGAGTAGGCAGGAGAGCAGATCTCTGCTCTACCTCAGTGCTAATGCAGGCTGGTGAAGTAATAGCAGGGAGTCCCTTTGGGGCAAATGAGAGCTGTGATGGCCAGCCCAAGACTGGTTTTTTTCCACTGCTAAAGGCAAGCAAAACACTTGTGCGTAATAGCAGTGCCCTTTTCAAAACTGAGCTGCTGAACATTTGAGACAACGTGTTGTCTAAGCAGGGGGAGTACTGAATGGTGGTGTCAGAGTTTGCGTTTGGTTTTGTTTTTTCCTTCTTCCTAGAGGTTCCGGGAGGTTTCCCTATATGTTGGAGTAGCTCTCCAGCCTCCTTCAACCCCTGCCCTGCACCCATGCATCTGTTTGTCTGCACAAAAGCCTGATAGTTGCACTAATACTCCCCTGGCTCTGGCTCCGAGTTGCCTGTCTGTCAGGGACGGCAGGCACACAGAGCTCCGCTGTGTAAACCTGGCACCCAGCTGAACTGGAGATGACAGAAGGGAAGCAGTGGGGCTTTCACACTTACTCTGCTTTGGGTTCGGTTAATGACTTGTGCAATACATAGTCCAGTATGGTCTCTAGTGAAGATTCTTTCTGTCCCCACCTTCCTTGTCTGGTTCAGGTTGTTGCAGCTCCAAAGGACGGTCATAAGCACAGATGCTGAACTTCCAGACGAGCTGCTTTATGGCAGAGCAGGTTACCTGTATGCCCTGCTGTACCTGAACACCGAGATCGGTCCAGACACTGTCCCACAGTCTGTTGTCAAAGAGGTAAGATACTTTTCTTCCTTCAGTACTACAGCATCAATGAGGTTGAACTGGAATCGCTCCTTTGCATAATTCAAGATATTAAGAGAGTGATGCTTGAGAGGAGAGGGACCTAGAACTTGGAACTCCTTCTCCTCTGTCCCTCCAATCTCTTCCCCCTTCCCTTGCTGCCCAGCTGGGACTGAGACAGGCCAGTGTGGGTGGGTCCTTGGCCAGCCATGGAAATGGATCTGGTATGTAACTAGTTTTGGAGCATTTGAGGATGAAAAATTGTTATGAAAAACCTTAAAATAGAAGTGTGCAAGTGTTTAAGTGAAAAGAAGGAGATTTCAGTGTGGGAGATGAACAACTGTTCTGCAGGGAAGGCAGGCCTGGAAAAAAGTGATCAGAAATATTTATGTATTAAATTTCTACTCTTAGGAATGTTTGTGACTCCATCATTTATGAAAAATTCCCTTTCTACCTCAACACTCAAGTCCAAATGAATTGAATATTGTTGTCCTATCACAGTTTATTGTGGCTTACTCTCTACTGTGGTTCCAGTCATGACAAAGCAAAACCATCTGAGTCAAAGCAAGACAGACAGAAGGGTTGTGTTCTCTTTCTTAGGTAATAGATGCTATTATTGAATCGGGGAAAAACTTTTCAAAGGAGGAGCGGAAAACAGACCGTTGTCCTCTGTTGTACCAGTGGCACAGGAAGCAATATGTTGGAGCAGCTCATGGAGTGGCTGGGATCTACTATATGCTCATGCAGGTAAGAGCATCTTCTGTGAGTGGGGATGAAACACCAGTGATTTCTTGGTTTGCATCAGGGGATCTTGTCTTCAGCTTTCATGAATGTGCAGTGTTGTTCTGGGTCAGAGTCTCACAATTTGGAGTTAGGCTCTGCAGCACAGAGCTGTGCTCAGGCCCTGGTAGCAGAAGAAAGCTGTGACTTTTGTATCCTTGCATTAGAGAAAACTAACCCTTGAGCTGTGGTTCAGAGCACTGGTGTTCCAGGAGCTGAAGTTTCCTATCTTCAACAGAGACTGTGAGGTGCCTTCCCTCACCCTCATTCTGGTGCTTGCAGTTAGACCATCTAACTATTCTCTTACCATCCATTACTCTTTAATTTTTTGCTATTTTTAAATGAGCACACTGCTGGTGCCTCCTGCCCTCCATGCCCTTCCTCTCTTCTCCAGTGAGTTGACTTTTTTTTTGCCACTCTTGAAGCTGTTGGAAGACACATTAGCTTTCAATATGCTTTTATTCTTTAGATATTCTTCCTCTTCCTTATCTCCCCTATATCCCCCAGATATCTAATGTTCCTTAGTACATTTATGACCCCTGCTCTCCTCTTCCTGTTGTCCTGAGTGAGATTGCCGTCTTCAGTGTACCTCCTCTTTCCCACACTTAGATCCATCCCCTCTGCCCTGAGATTCTTCAATATAATTACGATGTTTTTCAGAACAGACCTGTCTATCTTAATTCTGTTGCACAGTCTGGAAAAAGAGCCATAAGATTTGTGATAGAAGATGATCATAGAGCAGCAAAATTTGTATTGTACCTGTTTCTGGTTTTTAAAGGTACTGTCAGTCTGTGCATCTTTGTAAATGTTAATTTTCTTACCAGCTCACGCTGAATGACTTTTCTTCAGGCAACTGGATGGATTGTATGTCCTCACGGCTTCATACAGGTGTTCACTGCAGAAGTGACTGAGCTGGCACTTGCTGTTGCCACTGCTCAGCCATTCCTCATGTGTAAAAGGTGCTGTGGCTTCTCCCCATCAGATTTGCTCACACCACTTCCACCAGTAGCTCAGACTAAAGCAGCTGACGCTGTTGAAGTGGCTGCTGCTCCGCTACCTGGGGACTTGTATTAACCTCACTATAGGCATTTTCTGCAGTGACCATCTCACTGGGGCTTCAGTGCGCTCTGACTTACTGTGCCTTTATCTCCACTTCCTGCTTTCTTCACCGAGGTGGTCCAACCTCTTCTGGCTTCCTCATATTTCTGGCTTCCATTTTTTCCTTCTCTGTCTCTGTTAGCTTTTCTTAGAAATACCCGTTTCTTTAAAGGAGCCCTTTTAAAGGCACTATCCTTCATTTACTATTCAAGGCTGATAGCAGAAATAATCACACAGTGCTTTTTGGTCGAAGCAGAAGCTATCCTGTCTACATGTTAGAATTGTAATTCTCTTTTCCTTTACACATAATTGCTGCTTTTTAGAATTACCACAAAGCCATTGTTTATGCAGCAGTAGATTACTGTCTTTTTGCTGTACATTAAATATTGTGAGTCATGCAGAGTTGAGTCATCCACTGCAGAAGAAGATGGCATATTGGAGTCCATCCCTTCCTCATCCCTCCCACGCGAAATGAGAATTTTTCCATGTTTTCAGTAAAGAATTCAGGAGATGGTCTCTTGTTTGATGACAAGAAAAGGGCGTCCGGTGTAGCACCTGAGATGTGAAGGTCACTGGTCATCATTTCTGTTCAACACCTTTATGAGGAAACGTATTGCTGAATTTATTTACAGAAGTGTAATGGAAGAGTAAGAACTCAGCAGCGTTAAATAACTCATCCAGGAGGTAGAGAGGGAATTCTGAAGTGCTAGCCAGGGAATCTCTAATCCTAGCCCCTTTCACTAACCCTGAGGCAGAAATGTCTGTTTGCGTATCACTGGTGTTGACCAGAGAGTCGGGACACATACCTGTAGGGTACTACTTTGATGTTGGAAGTAGGTGCTCGCAACCTCAGCGGCTTGGGCAAAGAACTCACTTGTACTCAGATCTTCTTGGAAACACAAGGTGAGAAAGAGAGCCCTGAAACAAAGCTTTGCCCAGAGCCTCCCTGCCCCACAGGTCAGCGTCTGAGTGAGGGCTGATCAACTCCAGGGTGTTCTTCATGCTAAGCTGGTCTGTATTCAGGCATATTTCTGATTAGCAGTGTGATGGTCTGGCAGAGCTTTCCTGGCTGAGGTGAAACAGAGGCTTTTGGTTTTTTCAGGTTACTGAAAATACGGCTCTTGGAAGGGTTCCTTCATTTGGCTGTAAGACTGTCAATTGTAGCAGTGTGTTCACCTATCGAATGTAAAAGGGCTGGAGCTGGTGGGAAACGGTGAAATTGTGTGATATCAAGTTAGCAACAAAGACAAGTTATTTAAAAAATAAGCTCGGTTATTAGGTTCTGTAGGCTCCAATTTCTGCAGTTGTTCCCACAGCTTGCAGGAATTCCAGAAATCATGTAGGCTGTGTGAAAAATAGAGAGCTTTGTTATGAAAATACTGTAAAGCAGACTGGTAGAGGAGGGAATGCCAACAAGGAACAACTTCAGATCTAATAGATACTCAGCTTCTCAACCTTTATTTACAAGGAACACGCAGATGGAGGGATATATTCTCCTTTCGGCAAGGATGTGAACTAAATAGAAGAAATAAGAAAGAAAATTCGATCTGAGGAGTTTGTAGTACAACAATGTTTAGCTACCTGATTTAGTAGCTGTTGCTTCTGAAATTGGAAATGCAGATTTATACCCATAACTCCAGGGAGTTTTGTTGATGACAGAGAACTTTAACCTTCATAACCCTTTGCTGAGTATGTCTTTATGTACACGCTGCTTCTTTTATTGAGAGCTAGGAAAGGTTTGTCCGCCTTAGTTATTTTTAAAACAAAATGTGTAACCTATCATGTTTTAAGTGTGTATTATGAGCAACGTAGCTATAAACCCGTCTTCCTCCTGTAAGTATTCTGTCTATTTTAAGGTATAAAGAAAGTCATGGGAGTTTTGAAATCCATATTCTGTTCTCAGTTCTTCCATAGTTTTTCTGTGTCACCTCCTGTAAGACAGGTAACAACTTGGTGCCCCAATTTCTTTGTCTCTACAGCGGCTGTAAAAACGCTCGTCGCAAGGGTATGATAAGCAGACGTTAATTAAAACTGTATGAAGTGATTCAAAGTATTTGGATCAAGGGCACATATGTAGGATACTTGAAAACAGATCATAGCATTACACGTTGATACACAATTTGTTACTGCTTCTACTTACGGTTTTGGTGGTGGCTTTTTTTAATGTTTTCTTTAGCCAATTGCAAATGTGGACCAGGAGACCCTGACAGAGCTGGTGAAGCCAAGCATTGACTATGTGCGTCATAAAAAATTCAGATCTGGGAATTACCCATCGTCGCTGAGCAATGAGACTGATAGACTGGTTCACTGGTGCCATGGTGCCCCCGGAGTCATCCACATGCTCATGCAAGCTTACAAGGTGAATCATTCTGTGTTCACATACGCTGTTTTTACAGAGAGACCTGTATGCTGGCCTGTTAGATTGTAAGGCTTGCACTTTACATCTTGTGGATCTAGACTTTCAAACCAGAACACTAGGCTAGACAACTGAAAATCTCAAAAATATACTTACACAGGTATGTTTGTAAAGAGGAAATAAGTGGGTTAAGTTGGTTCCCAGCCTGCTGGTGGTTACTAGACTTTAGGCTTTCTTGGAAAAGGGCCATGTATTTAAACAATTTTATGTCAGAGTCCTGGCTGTGAGAACATTGACCTAAATTCTTTGAATCTTCATCCCAAGAGTTTTGAGAATTATATTGGTTTTCAAAAATGTAGGTTCATGTGTCTTGCCAAAAAATAACTTCCATAAATCGCTCCATTACTACGATACAGCTCGTGAAATCTTAACATCAGAGCAAAGATCCCTGGCCCCTTCTGGGGCCCAAGTGTAACTACTGAGCTACCTCACACCAACTGTTTGCTCTTCTCCCTCCTTAACTAGGTTTGCTATCTTTCAAATGTCGTGCACTTCTGATTTGCATGACGTTTGAAAGTATGCCATTTAATTAAATTTATGCAAATTGATTATTGCTTTTGACAACCTTCCTTGACAGATTCCCTGGCTGGGCTCTGGGTGGGCTGATGAAAAGCAGGCTTGGTTTATGGTGCCACCTGAAATGCGAAGTGTAAATCTCGTACGGCGTTGCTGAACAGAGCGGCAGTCGCAGTTTCTTTTACTTTGGGCTTAATACTGCAGACTTTCCCCCCCCTGCCTTCTTTGTCAATGTGATGCTTTCCCCAGCACAAAATGTTTTGCAGGAGATAAGAAGGGTGGGGCAAAGTTCTGTTCAGCGGTTTCCTTTATCGCCACTTTGTGTGTTGATAGGGCATATGATGCTTTTCTTTTGCTGTTTATATCCTGCTTTTTAAAGAAGCACAAAGAAAAATCGGAGTGTGTTTTGCCAGTTACGCTTTCATACCAAGCATAAGGACCTGTGATAATGGAGGGCAGTGTTTGTCCTGGAAAACAAATGCTGTTGTCAGGCCTAAATTCAAAATGTTACAGCTAAGTAGCTGACAAACCCTGTTCAGAGAGGGACTTTATTTATCAAAGCTTGGGGGTTTAAGAATCTTGCATGTTAATTGCTTCTATTGCCTTTTTAAATAGCCTGCCAGGGAATGCCGTTAGAGACTAAGGACTAAGTCTACAGTAATGTATCAGCCACTATTTTTTTTTTTCTTGTTGGTCTGTAGGGTGACTTAGGCAAAGGGGAGGAAAAATCTAAACTTATAAAGGTGGAAGCCTGGTGGTGTTCGACTAAATTACTTGGGTTTGTTTTCTCCTCTCTTGATGAGCCCACTGTATCCAAAATGCACTTCAGTTGCAATAAACTTTGCAAAACTGGTCCTTTGCCCAAACTGGCTAATGCTTCTGAGTGTTTCCTATACAAATACGAATCACAGTAACAGAGAGTTCCTCCTTGTACTTGTGACAAAGAAAAGAGCCCTGTGACAAAGGTATTCTTGTGCACTTTTGATCTGGAATTGAAGGCAGGTGGTGAGTAACCAGGAGAGATTACTCAGGAGGACCAGGACCTAGCCCTTTAGGACCAGATTTGATACTAGCCTTTAAGGCCAGTATTCTGTGTTACAGTTCTTGGAGGCAAGAATTACATTTCTGTATTTCAAATCAAATGGTGTTGTGGTTTGGGAATGGAGGGGAGGAGCAAAAAAAGACCATGTTCCCTTCAAGTAGATTATAGGTTGTGGAACCAAGGGCCTCAAACTTGAGTGTTTCCTTTGAGGTCTTGATTTCAGCAACAAAAACTTGAGAAGCTCTTTCCACACCGGGAAAGTAGAAACAGCACAGTAAGAAAAGGAAGGCGTGTATGATGAACGGATTACTACAATTCAGTGTAAATTGTGTATGTAAAACCGCCACACCAACAGCGACACATCTCTCAGGTCCAGCTTCCTTTTATTTCATTAGTACTTTGATTTATATGTGTTTATTCTCTTTTTTTATTCCCCAGACTTTTAAAGAGGATAAATACTTGAAAGATGCTATGGATTGTAGTGATGTCATCTGGCAGAGAGGTCTACTGAGAAAAGGATACGGGATCTGCCATGGTACCGCTGGCAACGGCTACTCCTTCTTGTCTCTCTATAACCTAACTCAGGACAAAAAGTACCTCTACCGAGCTTGCAAGGTGAGCTCTGCAGCAGCCCAACAAAGTTGTCATTCCCTTTCGCATCATAACAACCATGCAAGAGTAAACAGTGATCAGAGTAAGGTGTTGTGTGCTGGAGCTGGAGCTGGCCGCCTCTGCAGCTGGGTGGGACAACAGGCTCAAGTTGCTTGCTCCCCTTAACTCACACGGTGGCTGGATGACTTCAGCTGTTACATGAGGCACACACCATCTTAATATACAAACACAGAAACATTCTATAAAGGGAGAGGAACTAAACACTCATTCAGGAGGAAACAAAGTCTGAAAATCAGTCTGCCTGAACAATAACAGCCTGGTGTTATGTGGTGCTAATTATTCCATTGAGACATCCACTGTCATCCTCAGCTCCTCAAGCAATATTGTTTGTAGTCTTTTGTAATTATTTGTTTTCAGACTAGTGTCTGTTTGGGGCTTTTAGAGCTCTGAATTGCAGTTATTAAATTGCTCCCTTAGATCTTTTTTTCATTAATACAAATAGCAGAGAAGGACGCATTCAGAGTTTTTCCAGTGGAATTGTCCAGGTTTTTGCTATCAGCTGACTCTGCGAGCAGTTACCAAAGGAGAAGGCTTTCTCTGCCTCTGTTTCTTCATCTTTGAAGTCCCTTCCAACCCAAACCATTCTATGACTCTGGCTCATAAGTCTTTGGTTTGGTTTTGGTTTGGTTTGGTTTGTTGGTGGGTTTTTTCAGCTTCATTCACTGATACTGGGTTTCAAGTTGCATACAGAGCTATTTAGCTCAAGCCTTTGAAAAGAATTCCAGTGGGGGTTTTGTTGAGTTGCTTCTTAGGTGCTTTTAGATCAGCACTTGGCCATGTGTAAAGCTGTCGTAGTCACCTCCACTGTCAGCCTGTGCTCCTTCAGCAAAGCTTTGTAAAGCTTTGTAAAGTTGCTTGCTTCACGTTTAAAAGCGTGATGTGAGGACATCTGCATCCTAGAGAACATAGTAATCCTCTGTCACTCCTGTTGTCCCCAGGCTGGGTTCTCTACCCAGTGTGCAATGAGCCAGTCGACACACAGTTGAGATACTTGTTTTATTCCAGTTCTGCACAAATCCACAAAGCTAGCATCCCCAAAGCTAGCACACCTGATTAAAACCCTGGTAGATATTTATCCATTCCAATTCTGTAGCTATGGCTAGTGTCAAGGCCTTTGGCTGGTTTCTTTCGTGTTTCATCTTAAAGACTCGATGTTCTGTGAATTCACTACACATCCTGAGAGGATAAGGAGCTTATTTGGGCGGGGGACTTTCCTAGCTAGGAGGTGTGGGTTTTCACATTATAATGATGTTATAATGAGGTAGTTCAACTTCACGGCATCAGTGGGGGGGACTTTGGTGACTTTTCCAAACAGTGTTTATCCTCAAAGATGCATGTTCAGTAAAGCTGGGAGATCTTTGGCCTTCTGTCCTCCCTCAAGGTTTTTCTAGAACTAATTATCTCAGTACACTCTTGTCTTACAGCATGTCAGCATAACCCTACACAATCCATCATCTTTTCCTCTCTTGTCTTACCAGTCAGCCATCAATCTGACACCGGTTCCTATTCCCAAGACCATTCTATCTTACAGAAAACAGTGTTTGACAAACTTCATTAAGACAGTCATCATCACTCCCACAGCAAACGTTGCTACATGTGGACTTGCCCCCTGCTGACGTGTGAGCCACAGCACCAAACAGGCGTTGCTGTCAGGCTCTCCTGTCACCCTCTGGGCTACCACATCTTCTGCAGCTCTGTGCAGCAATGGTAACTCCTGTTGGTGCTGCGTTTCTGGCCCCAGAGAGCCCTGACATTCATCCATACCAAGCTAGAGAAAAGCAAACATATCTATTTCTAAGCTAAAAAAGGAAGAGGTTCAGTTACGTACTCGGGATCGCTTTGAGAAGGAAGATGTGGCACAGCGGCCAGACTGCAGGGGGTGCCCAGCATAGCCAGCTCTGGCAGTGCATTTGCCGTCACTCTGCAATTTTAGCATCTCTAGCGTTCAGTCAGCCCTTTGGGCTATTGCAGGGGAAATCTGGAAACAAGCAGAGGAATTTGCTTGTCTGATGTTCTCGAAATATTTTCTTGTTGAGCCAGAGCGTGCAGGGAAGCAGATGTTGGTACCTAGAGGCATGTAACTGAGAGCCCTAGATGTCTCCCCTCCCAGGTGTGTTTGCTCACGCTGAAAACAGGAGGCCCAGGGGAAAGAGTCAGGCCAGGAATCCCATGAAACTTTAACGAATGTACCAGAAGAGCTTGAAAACCCATGGCTCACGGGGACCCCTGCTTTGCGCTGCTCACTTTTGGCCTTGCAGCTTTTCTCCAGCATTATCAGACAGGCTCCCGGGACACTGAGGTGCTGGGCTGCTTGTGGGAGGAGAGAGGGGCTGTGGTAACAGAGCGTCAGAGCCCTGTGCTGCTCAGCATTGTGGTTAAACCACTGCTGATGGCAAACATGTCAGTGAGACAAACAATGGAAGATGTCTTCCTGCTAGAAGATAGTTCTTTTATTATTTTTTTTACCCCTTCTTGATTTAACAAACATGTTAGCTTGGCTTACTGGATCTGTGAGTTGTGCCAAAGCTATGAACTTGCAAACGATGGTGGTGCTTCAGTAGCCTGGGGTGCATTTTTTAAATTTCTGTTGCAGTTCCCAGGCTGGCAGTAATAATAGAGGCTGGAATAATGGGGATGTCGCAAGAACTGATTGTAGTTTAGAAATGTGCCATAAACATGCTCGGTCCTTAAATATGAAACAAGAATAGATGAAGAATTAAACCTGGGTTTGAAGGTTTGTATTCTTTGGGGGTACAGAAATGTTTCATCAGTCCTCAGTAACAGCATGGACCACAATGTTTGTGTTCGTGGTTTGGGGTTTTGCTGGGTTTCCTCAAGACATTCACATACATACGCACATGCCTAGCAAGAGAAGAAAAATCCATTCCCCATTTAAACAGAACAGAGCAGGGAGAAGGGAGGAGATCCTACCCTTTATCCTCCTGTTGAAGAGGTTGATGGTTTGAGGGGCATGCTCACACCCCACATAGCTCAAACTCCAGCACTGGGGCACCCTCTAATCAGTAGGCTGATCTGTTTGCTCGCAGGTTGCCCAAATTTTAGGGGGAGTTGGGAGTTCTTCACTTAGCAGGAATCTTCTCCCTGTATTTTGAATAAGTGGTGGCTCGCTTCCCAGCACAGAGGTGCCAGAGCAACTTGTGGCCCCCTGTACACTCTGGGGAGCCATAAAGGAGAAATAGATGGTTGCTATTAAATTGATCCAGACGCAGTTCATAAGTCATGTATGTCTAATGTAGCTACTGCAGCGGTGTTCATCAAACACCAGAAGGACACTTAACTCTTTTTAATGGTATTCTGTCTTCTGCAAGAAAATATCGATGACCTTCGTTGTCTTAATTGCGTTTATAACAATTTTTCATAGGGCTTGGAGAGGGCAAATAAATAAAACTAAGTAATGGCAGCTGGAGACTTCAGTGCACAGAACTGAAAGGAAACCAAAATGCTATTAACAACCCAAAGTCCTGAGCACGTGGAAAAATTGAGCGCCAAGACATAAGAAACTGATATTATAGTATTAGCAAAATTTTGCCCTTGAAACTGAATATATCTGTTCTCTCAGCATTTTTCATTGACGTGTAGCATGGTTGATTTGCAGGAAACAGAAGTACAGCCCACCTAATTAGGTTGCTGTGAAACTGAAAATCATGCTGTGGAAATATGTCTCCTAAAACCTAATTGCAGCAGCTGAAGTGGGCCAAATCGATCTCATATTGTGATTTCTGTGTTACTCTGCTTACACCGTTTTACATTTAATACTTAACGAAGTTACGCAGATATTCAAACTTGCATTTAAGAGCCTTAAATAATTTTTTTCAAGTATGTCTATTTCTTTATATCTTTTCCCCAGTTTGCTGAATGGTGTTTGGAGTATGGCGCACATGGATGTCGTATTCCTGACCGACCGTATTCTCTCTTTGAAGGTAAGGTGGTGGTTTTGCCAATGATATTGCATTATGCAGGAAAGAAGGGCAACCTTGAAGTTTTGGAACATGCTTAGGAGTTGGGAGATCTTTAGTAGGTTCCTCTACTACTAAAAATAGATCCACCCCCAACCACCACCTCTGCCTAGAAGAAGGGGTTCGGGAAAGAGAAAAGATAAGCATTTACTATCACTGCTTTCGTTTTTGGTCGCTGAACAGTTACAGTTTCCAATGTAAAGGCAGTGCCACTGTTGTTCTTGGATAAAATTCTGCGGTGCTGATGCCTCTTGGCTTAAAGCAAACCGAAATCTGGGCAACAGTTTTGTCAGAGATGTTGTTGCAGAGGGACTGGGCAGAGGAGCAGCTGTGGGTAGAGGGTCTTAAAGCAGATGCTGGCTTGTCAGAACTAGAAGTTCTCTGCTGCAATACTAAAGCAAGGAAAAGCTAGCTTTGATATGAACCCAAATCACTTGAATAGAAAAGAAATGAAGAGTTTTTAGGGGCTTTTCTGTACGTTCAGAAATATTCCTAAATACTTTCCAAGAGCTTTGCAATTTTCTTCTTGTCATTTGTGGTTTATTTTTTATTCCCCATCTCTTCCTTACATTCTAGAAGCACAGTAGCAAGGAACCATAGACCCACATAGGATGTAAAGTAGCTGCTGCTTCGTGAACAGTGAGCCTAGTCTGCCACCTGCCACAAAGAGGTGAAATTACAGCAGACCAGCCAGGGTTATTTTACAAATAAACCAAACCAAGGTGTGAACACAAGAGAGCAGTAGTTTTATGTATCCCTTCTAAATGCAGAACGAATGTCTTAAAGTTTAAGGGAGAAAAGTGGAAGTATGCTTATTCCTGAGGGCTCCTTTGTCTGCACTTGTCGAGGGGAAAAAGCAGACGTACAATCTGTTGTATAAGAGCTTTGAAATTTGTGGAGAAGGCGAAGTAGTTCCAACAACGGGATAATTTGTGGTTTAATGCCGACTTAAATCTTTTATTCTCTAGAAGTCTCAAATTTGAGACTAAATTTTAATTTGGGGCGGCAGGGAGTGTAGCTAAAATAGTGCCTGAAATTATCCAGTTCTTTACATAGGTGCACACCTTCAGTGGAAGCTGCATATGCATCTTGCAGGATTGTCTTAATGGTTTCATTTGCATCAGGTGCCGTATTTCAGGAAGGTTCCTTTGTTCGGAGCTTGATCGATCATGAAGCAGAGCTTGCATTTGTTTGCTCACCTGCTGTAGGGTGCCTCTGTTGTCTGTCACCCTGAGAGTTTTATCAGGTGATGCTGGTGTTAGTGCTTCAGGCTCTGGGTGACCTCCGTGAATAGCGAACAAATGAATCTATGCGTCATGAGTACTGTAAAGTTTTGCCTTTGACTTTTTAACCAGTGAAATGATGAGCAAGAGCGGTTCAGTTTCGGAGGGACAGTCCGAATTGGGATTTACTTTTCTTAATTGAAGTCGCACTGAAGTTGTGCAGCTGAAAAGGTGGTAGCAGAGAGATCTTGTTGAAACTTGGTCTCCTGGGCAAAGTACAGCTGAACTTGCCTTTCCATAGGCCCTAAGTTCACCTCTTTAAAAAGAAGATCTAGTAAGGAGGTGTTCAAACAGGCGCTGTTGCCTTTGGCAGCGGGGCTATTTTAATGTCAAAGATACTCAAAGATCTCTTTCTCGTTATGTTGTAGGCATGGCTGGAGCTATTCACTTCCTCTCAGATATTTCAGTACCGGAGACATCCCGGTTTCCAGCGTTTGAACTTGGACCTCAAAGGAGGGAAAACAAAGTGGAACAGGACAGCTAGAAGGTCGTTTTGAAAGGAAACTGATGCCAAAAGAGATGAGACTGTTTAGTGCCTCTGATACTGAACCAACTAGACCCTGAACCGATGGATGGATAAACGCTTTTTCTCACCTGCCCTCACCCCAAAGGACCATGAAATCATTAGAGCATGAACGGGAGAAGCCACATTTAAGTTCTGTTAAAGTGACGCCTTCAGATGTAGGACAAGAGAAGCCAAGTTTTGAACTTTCTCTCTTCCGATGTATTTGTCTTCTTCAGGTCTTTGACATGCTCTGCATGTTTATCGGTGTCGTGTGTTGATTTGAGTCTTCTGTTGTTAGCAAAATGCTGGTCTCTGTGTGAATCTCCGTCCTGTATCTTCGTGCATGACTCACAACAGCAGTATTGCTTTCTGCAGCGTGGTTACCCAGAGGGTTCCACCTTATGCCAGAGTTCGCTGCAGGACAGTGCCCAGCTTCACTGGTGAGCTGGCAACTTTAAAAAGAGATGAAAACCATTTTTATGTTCATATTTTTCCTGATTATTTTTTTTCTCCACAGTCCCTAGAAGCTAAGATGATGGAGATCAACCCTTTTTGAGGCCATCACTTATTTCCAGAAATTTAGCAAGTTGGAAGACCTGACTTGTCTTTTATTGCTGCTGTGGGAGGGTTTTTTTTAAAGCCTGAAAGTCCTTTGATGCCTGCACGTGGTCGGCGTGTTAGGCACTTAGAGCAGAGTGGAGATGCTTGTCCCCACTTCTGCAATGCCCCTCCTGTGGCATGAGCTTCAACTGCAGGTGGAGTCACCTCCCGCTGTCACCAACAGCAGAGCAGGGACAGCACAGCTGCGCTTCTCCTCTCCTGTACATGGATTTGTAATAAACCTGTCCTGCAGCATCTAGTATACAAATGAGGGAGGGAGGGTGGCAGGGCAGTTTCTTGTGCTGGTAACTCAGGATGACTGTTGCTTCTGAACCAAGCCTGTGATTTGTTCTGGCCTCTTCCCTCCCTCTCCAAGCCCGGCTGCGGTTAGCCCGTGTAGTATGACAGGAGCGATAAATACCAGCTGCTTGCAGAGGCTGCGGAAGATGAACGAGCAATAGGAAACCATTGCTAGAGGCTGTCGTTGAAGTTCATTTCATCTTAAAATCTAAACGGAAGAGAGCCCTTTGCCCTTAGTTTTAACTGTGCTGCTCGTGCTTTGCTTCTCCTTGTAGTGCGGTGGGGTTGTGAAATACTAGGCCTGGCTCCTGGTGCTCCTGAGTATCCGGCTCTTGGCTTGGGAGAAGTGGGATATACTCGAGTACACTTCGGGCAGGCTCAGGTGTTCCAGGTAGAGAACACGCTTACTCCCTGAGAAAGGGAGGCGTGGCACACCCTGACTCGCTCAAGCTCTGTTGTCATCCTCCCCCCAGGTGTCCCTGTGCTCTGTCATTCCAGGTGCTTATTTTAATTGCTGTCTTCCGTTGGGTGCGAGTGTGGCAGGTGGCAGAGTTTGACCTTTCAGGTGCCCGTCGGGATATTTGTGACCTGTGGCCGTCTGCTGAGCACCAGCGTTTGCGGTCGGCCTTGGAGGGGCGTTGTTGCTCCTGCACAGATCTCTGAATGGCAGCAGGTGACTTCCTTGAACTTCACAGTCTCTATTGGCAGTCTGTTGGGGTGTTAAATCATCTCCACATTCCATTCTGCTGGAAACAGCAGCGATTCCAGCGCAGGGACAGCTTAAATTCACAGTGTAGCTCCTCTGCTCCTTTGTCAGGTAGGACAAAAACATGGGAGCAGCGGGAGAGACTTTTCCATCCCTCTGGCAAAGGGCAGAAGATGAAGGGGGGGGTCATCAACTCAGCTGCACTGGTACAGCCAGGGACGAGGGGAAAATGCTGAGCGGGAGCGAGGGATGCTGCGGGGCAAGCAGCTGGGGTGAAGCAAACTGGAACAGAGCAGGAACGTGAGGAACCGGGAGAGCTGATGTTGGGAGGCGCTCAATGCAGAGTGTAGCAGTAGAGGCCGTCTCAAACGAGGTGCTCCTCCCTGGCATGTGTGCTAAGGTCTAACTGTGTTTCTGTCTTCAGCCTGTGGCTCACTGCTCCTGCCCACAGACAAGCCCAGGGTGAAGTCTCACAGACACTCTAAGAAAGGAGGTAGCGCTGATCCTGTTTAGTGTCACCCCTGCCCCTTTTTCCCTTCCCCTCCGCTGTGACTGCAGAGCACCTGGGGTGGTTTAACAGGGAAGGGGCTTGCCAGGTTTGCAGCAACGCAGCCTGTGAACACAGAACGGCAGCCACTGGCCTTCCTGGCAAATTCCAGTGCAGGGACTAAAAAAGGTGGAAATTGGGAAACTGTGGGCTATAAAAATCCCAAGCGTGTGTTGTACTGACCACTCGAGCAGGGGGTCAGTGGGCAGGGGTTTTTTCCATCAGTGATTACATAGGCACAGGCCATCTTGGCTGCTGAGCTCCGAATGGCACCTGCGAGAGGTGATTTTTTTGTTGGCTGCCCGGAGCCCAAGAGGAATTAAAACTTGCTAGTTTTAAAAGAAATCCGTCCATGGGTTTATACACACTTAGAGCAGCTTAATACCGAGCAGATCTCCAAGATGCTTGGGTGCACCCATCAAAATAACAAGCAGGTCAGCTCCCAGCTCTTTCTGTACCGTAGCCGCCTTCTGTGGTGGGGCCTGGCGCCCTCTTTCTCCACAGAATCCTCTTGAAATTGAGCAAGAGTGGAAAAGTACCGAGTCGGGAAGCGTCTGACAGTGCGTCTGCCTCTTCTTCCTGACGTGACTTTCCCCGTGGCTCCTCCTCTCTGTTTGTCACAGCGTTGTGATGTGCAAGGTGGCCCATTAAGAAAAGAAGATGCTGTGTGAAGATGGAAAAAAAAACACCCCGCATTTCACTGAGGCGTTGTCTTCAGAAATCACGTCAAACTAAAAATGTGGTCTTTAAAACGTCTTTAATATTCCCTGGTTTGCTTTGTCCGTGTGTACTAGTCCCATCTGTTGCAAAAAGCAGTAGTGTTAAAAATGGAGATGCTCTTTGGGCAGAAAAAGAGGAAAAAAAAAATGCTGATGTTTTGTTCTTTGGCTTTACTAGTAAAGATCAAGCTATGTGGTGGTTATTTGCGTGAGGATTTGTTTGCCTGTTGTACCCTTTCCTTCCCTCCGGCACTGAGGTGAGAGCTGGCCCTCTGCTCTGATTGCTGAACTGCTTCCTGATCTGAGTCCTGCAGGATCAAACACGTGCCAGAGCGGGCCAGTCGACTTTTGTTTTAACCTTTTCCTACCAGTGCAGTCCTCTTTGCTGCTGCTGCTCCCGGGTGATGTTTAGTGTGCGCTGCTGAGGGCAAAGCGCTGCTTCCTCGCTGGTCACACAGGTCCTGCTGAACAGTTTGCAGCTAAAGCCTGACTCGGGACTGGCTGATTTTCAGAACGTGTGTATGAAATCTCTCTCTCCTGCTGGCTAACAAACAAACGTCTGTTCTCCAGCTCTGCGAAAGCTGGATGTTTTTCTCTCGCTAGCCTTTAAGCAGAAGGACACTTCAGGTGTGCTGCAAGCAAGAGGCAGCGCTCCTGTTTCACAAACCCCCTGTGTCACTCCTGGCACCTCTTTGCCACCGAGAGCACAGCTGCTTGTTGGAATTAAGAGGGTTGGTGCTGATCTGCAGGTAGGGACCTGGATAATCTCTGCACATTCAGCCGTAGCCAGATAAATGTGCTGGGCTTTTCTAGCATGACACTCTGTCATGTCACAGTAGAGTAGAACAGAGGTGTGAGGCCTGAGCCCTGCCCGTTCAGGATGTTTTGAATCAGCCGCCTTTTCCTGGTGAAATCGTTCACTTCTGCGCCGTTTGTTTTCATTGGTTTCGTGTCAATTCCCAGGCGCAGGAGCCCCTTCTCTGCCCAATGCACACAGGGAGCAGTAGGGACCTGTCTTCAGCCGCTGCTTCTCTTTGAGCTCAAAGGAGGCTGCTGTAAATCCAGCTGTAGCCACTCGACAAGCTGGAGAGACACGGAACAGACACTTACACCTAGCCTCGTGATTTCTCTCGCTACATAAAACCAAAATAACAGCCGGGGAGCTAAGGAGCTACCTCTGTCTGCAGGGGCTGGGGTCAGAGGGCTGACAAGTTGTCAGTGTTCCCTCTGTGTTCTCTGCTGCCCCTTCACCTTCAGCACCCGGCAGCCTGGGCTGGTGGCCGCAGCTGCACCTCTTTAATAGTGTTAGTAGCTGCCAGGTGCTTTGTAGGAACCACCATAGGCCGATCTTCCCCTCCGCAGTGTCTTGGCAGTAGTTTCCCTACAGAAGAGCACAAACAAATGTACAATCCTGTAAGACGGCTCAAACTCCCAGTGACAGTATCAGAGGGAAAGGCTCCCTGGGAGGAAAAAGAGGANGGAAAAACGAAAAAAGGAGGAAAAGAGGAGGAGGAAAAAGAGGAGGAGGAAAAAGGAGGCGGAGGAAAAAAGAGGAGGAGGAAAAAGAGGAGGAGGAAAAAGGAAAGAAAAAGGAAAGAAAAAATACAAAAAGAAAAAAGCAAAAACAAAAAAGGAAAGAAAAAGTTAAAAAAGGAAGAAAGAAGAAAAAAGGAAAGAGGAGGAAAAAGGGAGAAAAAAGAAGAAAAGGAGGAGGAAAAGGAGGAAAAAAGGAAAAAAGAGGAGAAAAAAGAGGAGAAAAAAGGAGGAAAAAAGAGGAGAAAAAAGAGGAAAAAAGGTGGAAAAAGGAAATAAAAAGGGAAAAAAGGAAAAAAATAGAAAAAGAAAAAAGGAAAGAAAAGGAGAAAGGAAAAAAAGAAAAAAAAAAGGGCAGGGGGTGAGGGGAAGGTAATTCTCTACTGACAAGGTGTTGTTTATCTTCTTGGCTGACCGCTGTACCAACAAGTGGCTTCTTGGGTACATACGTATAAACCCAACCCATCAGGGGTTTTGTGATTTCAATAGGGAAGAAAGTGCAGCACCTCCTCTGCTCCTCTGCACCACACCGTCTGAAAACCTTGGTGGAAAACTCTCGTCCCAGCTGCTTGTTTGCACAGCAGTATAAGCTGTCACAGGGCTTGGCGAAAAAGGGAAAAAAAACCCCAAAACCAAATTAACCCACCCACAAAACACAAAAAAACCCCTTGTGCCTGCATCTTTTCCTGAAGTGATAACGAAACCCAGGAGCACCTCAGCCAGAAATGGCAGGGCTGGTGCCCTCCTCGTCAAGCTGGGTCCTATTTGCAGCCCAGTTGCAGCCTCAGCCTGCTCGTTACTGCAGGGTGCTGCAGGTGACCTTGCCCCTTCTCCTGTGAGCCATGGGGCACCCAGACCCACCAGAGAGGAGGTGGGAGAGGAGAGGCACAAGAACAAAAAATCCGTAAATGCGATTGCACCACTTCAGTGGCTTCAGCCCAACCGCGCTGCCTTGATGGGCTCCCTGGCCCACGCCTTGGCAGAGCTGCCTCAGGTGCCCTGGGCCTGCCAGCGAGTGTCAGGGCTGCGTAAGGAAGTGCTGGAAGGCTGAGGAAGCAGCAGCAAAACTTGATGGCCCCCTCAGACTGCAGTGAGAAACCCTGGCTCTTCAGTCTCGCCAGCAATGGTGGAAGAAAAACTAGCAGCTGGAACCTGCTCAGAAACATGTCCCAGGTCTGTGGCCCTGAAAACACCTGAGAAGAGGAAGGTTTGCTGCATGAGGAGATGGCCAAGTCTCTGTCAAGAGCTACAGAGTCTCAGGAACAGCACCTTTAATAGTCTTTCAAAGACGAATGTGGTGACAGCGTACCTGCAGGCACAAGCTGCACACAAGGATTACGGGGTCCTTACGAGTCTATAAAGGCCTCTACTCATTCCCACCCTGCATGATCCCCAAGGAGGAAAAACAGCAGAGCACAACCAGTCATCCATAACCTTTGCTCTTCTTCACTGAGACAGGACTGACAGCAAAACCTCTGGCTGAAACCCAACTGCCCAGCCCCAGAAGGGGCAGGTTCCCTCCCCATCCCACAGCACAGCCTGGGCTTGTTGCACAAGCCTTGGACACACAAAGGACTGGCCACACCGCAGCTATGGGCAAGATGCACCAAGAGTGCCNCAGCATCTATTGTTTATTGCAGTCAGACCCCCCCCCTCCCGCCTCATCAGTGAGGCACCAGAATCTCTGTCGTGTTAGAGGACACAGTAGCAGCACCCAGAGATCCCAACACAGGAATCCCAATAGATAAAGCACCAACACCGCACAGGGACGTTCACATCCGCGAAGCTGCAGCAGCTCCTAGGGCATCGCCACTGCCAAGTACAACCCTGGTGAAAGCCCATTTGTCTTGACCTGTGGGACTCCACCTGTCCCCGCCGCCTGCTGCTGTCCTGTCCAGTGGTTGTGCCTGTAGCTGGTGTTTCACTCCTGGCTTGCTGCCGTACTGTCCAGTAGCTCAGTGGCATCAACCCTCCTGCCTCTCCTCCTCTGCACACAAGAGGTCTCACACTCTCAACTCTACTCGGTAATACAAGGAATTTTGCAGCTCAGGCAAGAGCAATGAAAAGGGTAGAGGTACAGCAACACCTGATCCTCCTTTAATAAAATGCATCTCAGAAGAAAGCCTGCACAAGTTTTATCAGCAGTAAAAGTGCCCAGGACTGTAGAAAGATCTACTTCTGCTCCAGCCACCTTCCGAACCACCGATCCAACCTTGCGACACATGCAACGTACACTCCCCATCAACTTCATATTGTTGCTATCAACCTACCGAAAGCTACAGGGCTTCCACCTTATTTCTCCTCACTTATTTATTATTTTAACGAAGAAGTGAAAAAATACACAAGAAAACCTGAAAACTTCCCAAGCCAGGCAGTGAGAGGAGAAGCTTGCAAAGAGTTTGCAAGTAATTCATGTGGCTGCCCACACAGCTGCTGCATTTTCAAGGGAAGATCAAGCAAATTTGCTAGCAGAGGAGTGCAGGTGTTGTAAGAGGTAGTGTCAGCCATCAACACCAGCAAACAAACCGGCCAGACTTCTTCAGGATGGCTTCAACAGAAGTTGAATTTCAATGCACCGTGTTAAGAATTCGCTGTAAAAGGCTTCTACTCCATGTGTCCAGGAAAATACCAGCGGTCATCGTTACGTTTCAGAAGATAGAAAGACTTAACAACATCTGTCTGCTGACATGAGGTCTGTTGTCTTCTCTATTGAGTGAAAGAAAGGTTGGATTCGCTTTTAAAAGATTATATACACACCCTCCAGTGACATACGCAGCTTCATGCTTCAAGTGCACGCTCATTTCAACAATACCTAGTTGTGGTGTACAGACGGACTGACCTAGTGATCATATATAAAATGTACATTTTTGTTATCACAAGTGTCTGCCAAGCCTACGCTGCACACACACACACACACACACACACAAACACACACACACACAAGGCCTTTGCTTTGTCCTTTATTATGGAGCAAAACTAGAGCTGGGTAGATTCAGATTGGATGTCAGGAAGAAGTTCTTCCTCATGAGGGTGGTGAGACACTGGCCCAGGTTGCCCAGGGAGGTGGTAGAAGCCTCATCCGTGGAAGCCTTTAAGGCCAGGCTGGACGGGGCTCTGAGCAACCTGATTTAGTTTCAGTTGTCCCTGCCCATGGCAGAGGGGTTGGAACTAGATGATCTTTGAGGTCCCTTCCAACCCTGACAATTAAATGATTCCATGATTGCTATGCACAGAAAAGGAAAGCCTTAAATTACAATTTCACCTGAGTCGGTTCTGCAGGAATGATCTCCTCGAAAGTTTGCTCTGCTCCAGATGACTGCTAACGCCACCAGCAGCTTTTAGAAACAGTGACCCTTAGTGTTTTTTCTGTTAGAGACTGATGTTAATCATCAGAGGGATGCTCTCTCCTGACAGTTCTGCAAACCCAGCTTGCAGCCTGGGCACAAGTTCTCACAAGCCACTGACGCACACCAACAGCGCAATAAAGCTTTGGCTCCCTGTGCAACACAGGTCTTCAGATTACTCCAAACCACCTCAAAAGACCTCTGGGCTGGAGTGACCCAGGAGCGGTCGGTGTGACTCACCCGGTACCCAAAGGACCCTCAGCTACGCTGCTTCTGCAGGTCCTTTGGCAGTAGAAGGCAACGGCAGCTTCTTTTTGTCACTCATTAGTGACGTGGCTCTGAATATGCACGACGGGAGAAAAATCCCATTAGTATGTAGTCACATCCCAGAGTAGCTACACTACTTGGTAGAACTAGATGAGTGTGAGAGCACTCGCAGGTAAAGGGGCTCTTTATGTCAAGGCGTTGACTTGTGGTCATTGGGAGAGTCAGACATGAGCCTGAGACGGTGAATTGGGAATCCTGGGGCCGCTCACAGCAAAAGAGCGAAGAGCTCAGAGTCATTGAAAGCCAAACCATCTGAGCATCAGGTCAAGGAACTGCTCTTAAGCACCAGTCTCCAAAAGCTGCTTATTTGCTTGACCTAGAGAGGAGAGTATTTTTATGGATGAGAGCTCTACCTCGTACTCTGCGGCAGCGGTAAGACCATAATGAAAGCTCCTGTTTCTCAGGGCTGACGCTCCCCTCAGTGCTGGCAGTGTGCTCCCATTCCCTCTTACCGTAGCTGTTTTCCAGTTTAGGGAAGCAAACTTACCTCCGCTTTTCCATGTTTCTAACTCTTCTGTCGAGAGGCACAGGCACAAGCAGCTCTGAGGTTACAACATCTCCCTCTCGCTACCAACATGTACGTCATCAGCTGTTTCATACAACCTCGCTGCTGGCAAAACGAGGGGAGTCAGGACGCCGATCGCGCAGGCAGAATCCAGGTGCTGGCCAAGAAACACTCAAGTCCCGGTCCTTTACTTTTTAAATGCATTATTTAAAGTAACGACTCCCTCATGACTCCTCCTCCCATGACTCAACCAGTGCTGGTGCTCCAGTCACAGCGACTCCCGTCACAGCATCTTTCTGTTGTGCATTAGAACCAAACGGTATTCAAAAAATCATTAAAAAAACGCCCATGGTGGTCATAATAATTTCTGGTAAAAGCACTGCCCTGCCTCTTCTACCCTCTTTCCCCATCATTTCCCTTAGACGAGGGCATTTCTGCTCTGGGGTCTCAGGAGAGCGTACACCACTCTGGGGTTGCATCAAGAACTGCTATCGGTAGCCTGCCCCAACGCGGTTAAACCCACCATTGACATGAACAATAAATAAAGAGAAAGACATACAGGTTTTAAATATAGGTTTCCATTAAAAGCATTACAAAGACAACTTCTCTCGTTTTGAAGACAAAGAAAATATCACACACACAAAAAAAAAAAAAAAAGAAAAAAGAAAAAAAAGAAAAGAAAAATTTAAAAATTACCCCTTTGCAAGTAACTTGAAACGAGGGAAGGTGCAGGGAGGGGAACGAGAAAGGACTCGGAGAACTAGCAAATGTTCCAAAGGGCAGATGCCCTCCATCTCGGTCATTTTGCAATGGCACCTTCTTCTCACACAGTCAGGTCAGAGAGCCAGAGAGTTCTCACGTGGAGGATTTCACCACCTGCTCGTAAGGGGGAGGTGGTGTGTTGCAGTAGGAAGGTGGGGGTGGGTAAACCGGGTTTCCTTGTGGGGAGTTGGGCTGGACGTGGAAAGCCATAGCCATGGGATTCATTACAGGTCCACCTGGATCTGTGTAATACGGCACTCCAGATTGTTGTGACCCTGGAAGAAAGAAAAGGAGAGAAAAGGTGTCGACAACGGCAGCAACATCGGGTCGTGCTCTTCCAGGACCTGTGCTCTGCACACTCGGAGAAGATTTCTCGAAGTGCTCATCAGAGCAAAGACAACGAGCCACCTTTCTCCCGTGCCAGAGAAAACCCAGGCTCGCAGGAATATGTTCACTTCTTCAGATACCACCAAAAAGTTTCAATTTTGCATGCAATGGAAATTATTTAGTGAAACTTGTGAAGTATTTAATTATTAATTATTATTAACATTTAATTTAGTGAAACTAGAGAAACATTTANGGGGTTGGAACTAGATGATCGTAGAGATGATCTCTGACAATTCTATGATTCTATGAAACAGTGGGCACCACTGCAACTGCCACTTGAAATGGAAAAATAGTGAGCCTAACTTGGACAGAAAAGCTGCCATGCCTGCAGAGAGGAGAGATGTGTGATCCCAGATGGACAAGGGGTGCATATATTATAAAAGGACTTCAGAAATTATTTAGTGGTGTACTGGATCTGCCTGTAAGCCAGAGTGCATCACCTCCCTTCTAGGCACGATACAGCTAAGGACTAAGCACGTATGAAGCGAAAACGCAAGTTGAAGACAATTATGACTTGCTAATAAAATAGGACAAGATTGCTTTGCACAGATTAAGTTTAGGAAATGACGTTGGAGCCTGAAGAGACAAGGAAAGGAAACTACAATCAAATGCGAAATTCCTTAGCGATGACAGGAGGAGCAACAGAGACTGCTGCCACGAGGAATAACAAAGGTTGCATGTAACCCTCCTCAGACATCACAGCAGGTGCTGGAAAGCGGCTTAATGCAATTGCAGCAATTAAAGTCACAGGCTGTTTCTATCTCAAGATGTAAATGGGTTTTCTTCTCTAATTAAATAAAGCTGGACTGAAAAAATCCACAATAAACCACCAACAAAAAAGTCATGGCTGAGCAACAGGTTTTCTTCTTTTGGTGCTGGTCTGCTTTTCCTGTAAGGACACGGCCTCCAAGGGATTTTCCCCCCAGTCATTCCCTTCCGTGACCCAGTGACACTAGGATTCAGTATTGCCACAGAAGCAATGCAGGCTTCCTGAGGCTTCAAGCATCCCTTAGTACTTCAAGCATCGAGGAAGGAGCTAAGTACCCAACCCTACAACATGTCCTTACAATATTAAATCAGATAAGCTGACCCATAAGGCACAGGGATGCAAACTGCAGACTCCACGTCTGCCTAGGGAGCTTTGTTTGGACACTCAGGAAGAATGAGGACAGAAAGGATATTGGGAACGCAGCTACTTCCTTCTTAACACAATATTTTTTAACATGCCACCACAATAATTTTCCTTTTGCCCGCCTGAGAAAAGAGGGTTGCTCTGGAGCCTTTCTTCCTTTGCCAGAGCCTCCTTGACAAGGAGTCCTCGTTTGTTCTGCTTCCCTAGAGAGCATCAGCACGCGGCTGCAGGAGAGCCAGGCTGGGAACAGGAGCCGAGTCCTACCTATCCAAAGTTTGGGCTAATGCACTTATCTGTTAGCTTTTTCTTCAGCCCTTTTGTTTTGAAGTTTAATCCTGCCCAGCTCTGCATTTCTGCAGTTTCCACCTGCGCATGGAAATGGGAGAGGTTGAGCTAGTTCACTGCAGCTTGCTCTTTAGGAAAATAACTGTTTCTGTTAAAACTTCCAAGTATCATTACTGAATTCAGTGGAGGGGCAAGTGTGGACACCAATCTTTAGAGATATTTTTTTCAGCTCATTACACCCAGCGGAAAACAACATCTGAGAATCACCTTCCTTGTGGGATCAGCTCAGTATTTGTTAGTTAAGTGCCTACAAAGAGACCCAGCCTTTTCTAGCACAAGAACAGCCAGTCTGGGGCTATGTAGGCCAGGGCTGAACTGAAAGATATCACCAGGTCTGCCAATTGCTGGTGTAGGTGAGGTGTTCAATCCATTTTCCCAGTCAGGCCCACAGAAATAGCACTCCCACTGCCAGGCTGCTGCTGGGATGGCAGAACGTGCTGCCGTTATCTCTGCAAGGAAGGAGGGAGATGCACAGGGAGCCGCATTTCAAGGGCTCCACCTCAACAGTGAACTGTCTACTGCCACTAAATCTGGAAGAGGAGCCAGCAGAAAATGTGGACTTGGTTGACTACTAATTCCTGTTGGTTTTGCTCTTGAATACTCCTAGAAGGGTAGAAAAAGTAAAAACAAAAACCCAAACCCCCACAATATTGGTGGGGTTAGCTCAGAGCCCAAAGCTTTCAAGTAGCAGTAATAACAGTCTGGAAGCAGGTGGTATAAGCAGGTCATCGAAGGGCTTATTTTATATTTACCCACAACTTCTGTTCCATGAAGTGTCATGAAAAAATAGAACCGTGCTCTAAAATTATATCTGGTATTCGCCAATCCAGCCAAAGACATTCCTTGTTCACAAAGTCTTGAGGCTATTTTTCAAGTTTAAAAATATTAGTTTTTGTTAGTTTGGCTCCCGCCCAACCCTCCACTGACGAAAAAGAAAAACTCTCTGCGGAAATGCTTCTTCAGTCAAGTAGAAAAACAGATGCAGAATGGAAGCCCTAAAAAAAAAAAATCCTCTTAGGATTTAAACACGAGGAGGGTGAATAAAGTGTCAGTTTGTGTCTGTAACATCACTTTATCCATTTAGATCGAGGGGGGGGGGGCAAACGCGTGTTTGTGAGTCCGTGCTTAGGGAGGCAAGAACGAGCATCTCCAGAGACTGCACAAGGCGTGTGGGTATGCAGTGGCTGCTCTGACAGCGGGGAGAACCCAACTGCTGCATCTCCGCACTCTGCTGGTAGTCACAGCTCGCTAGAAGGGGTGTAAGACACCTTCCTACGGAGGGGGGTTTCGATGCAGCCACAGTATTGCACAAAGGGAATGGTTCGGAAGATGATTTTTGATAGAGAGGTTTGAAGCACTAGATTTTCAGAGAGATCCTCATTATAAAATATGTGGTTGTACTGCCACTTGCCAGTATGAAACAAAACCAAAATGCCAAGTCCAAAAAAAGTTGTCAGAAAAGATAACTATCCTCTGGCTTCAGCTCTAACACAACATGCAATAAAATTACAGCCCAGGAGGAAAAGTGTCAGCGTACCAAGTGCGCCTGCATATGTGCGCGTGTACTCTCGCTGGCACAAATTAGACTGGCTTATGCAATTAGGACAGTGGTTAAAAATGTCTCAGTTTGGCCTTGCTGAGGGAGGGAGAAAGCAAGCAGAGTGTGCACTCAGATAAAATCTGAGCCCTAAGAAGGTCTTACAACTAGAGACAGCTTGATTCAAAAAGCTCCTATAAGGCCCAAACATCTTCTGCTTACAAGTGAGTCTTATTTTTCAGGATTCTCCCAACTGGGACTTATCTAACAGTCAGAGAGGAAGAAATAACAAACCTAGAAAGCAGTATTGCCAGAGGAGCCATCACGAGGTAGATCCTCTTGATGCTCACAGCCATTACTGACCAGTGAGATGGCAATCAGACTAACAAGGGGAGAAGGACCACTGTGCTGCAGAAAAACTGTGGCACAGAGCAGGGAAGGCGAATCTAAAAGACCTGCACGATAGCCAAGCTGTGGAAGAACATCTGGCAGAGGTGAAGGAAAGCCTAATACTTTTATCAGCTGTATTTAAAACTCCTTCTTCATGTCACTGTTCATTTTGGATACCTATCATTCTGTCTACGCTGCGAAGTGAAAACTTGCTAGTGTCCTTCCATGCATGGACACTCAGCCGTGAAGGGAACCACAACGGAAGGGAACTGAAAGGGAAGTCCTGTCATCCTGGGTTTCCGAACCACTCCTGTACACTGCAGCTGAACTGTGCTCTTTGAAAGGCAGAAGACTTCACTCATCACAAGAGGTGGCCATATGGTTTAGTGCAATGCAATACCTTCTCCAAATCCCCCGGTTTTCAAGACCAAACCAAATGGAACAAAACCCCCCCCCAACGAGCAGAACTTGTTGAATGAGCAGTCTCTGACCTGATGCAGTGTTGACTGGTTGTCTGGTGTAAGACACGTTAAAAGTAGGTTCTTCTACTAGTGGAGGAGGGTACATCCGTCTTCGGATAAAGAAACCAGCTCCGCAACAGAACAAAACTCCCATCATCAAAAGGAACCTTGGCAGAGAGAAGAGAGAAGTCAAAACCCACTCGCATTCAGGCAGCTCTCAAACCCAGGCTGCTCGTTGAGAGAAAACAGAGTATGATCTAGCAATCAGCCTATGACTGTTATTGGGGTTTTTTAAGTATGTTGTCTCTTGAAAGCAGGTCTACGTCATTTGAGATAGCACTCAACGGAAACTTAGAGGTATATTATAGACATCTTTAGTGATTAGCACCACTGTCCAGTATCTTCTGGCACGTAAAATACAAATCTGAAACTAAAACACTCTTGAACTCATACCTGACCTTTGCCACCAGGATGCTCAACTGAAAGTCCAGGTCGGTACAAGTTCCAACTGTGTATTTTGGACACAAGCCTCACACTTCCAGCATCGAGGCTGACCAGAAAGCTTGTGAGGGGCAAAGAGAAATACTACTCTGCGGTTGCCCTTAAAAGACTTTTAGATGTTCTTAAATGACTCAACACTGTGATTTTGTCTCCAAAGGGAAATAAGGTAGCTGGCACATAAGCTTAAGACATCTGTGCATTCAGCGCAGACGACAACAAGCTTTGCTTTGTGCTTCCTAGGTGGGATACACGTTCTCAAGGAAAAGGACATCAGTTTGCTTCAGTTCTCCTCTCAGCTCCTTTTCCAACCTGACTAAACTGTCCTCATCCTGCTCTTGCCCTGGTGCTGTGGAAACAGGACATGTCAGAAGACTTTGTTCCTCAGACAGTGGCTTTCACTGTGTTTCCTTGATTAGTTATCAGACACGTTAGTGACTGATACAAGCTCCCATAAACCCAAATGGCTCTTCTGCCTGTAACTGCCACCTCATTTCAAGGCCCTTTACTGGAAGACAATGACAGCTGTGCTCTTTTGGAAGGGATGCAAGTTGGCCAGAGGCCACTGAAGTTGGCCAGAGGCAACCTTCACACCATACTTGTCTCCTCTGGAGCATTCCAGGGGAACCTGCTGATTGCACTACGTGACCTCCACAAGTCCCTTCCAACACCTACCATTCTGTGATTCCCAGGTGCCCGAAAGGAAGAGTGTGACACTACGTGACAGTGAGAGGTATTTCATGCAAAGAGTCCAGTTCTGTTCTTGTTTCTACAGCGGAAACGAGAGCAGAAGGAGGTCCTGTTTCCCAGAGCCAATATTAATATGTTCCCTGTTGGCAGTGTTCCTGTAAAGGATTTGTTCTGCGCAGCAAACCAGATTTACGACGTCACCCCAGGGATTGAGATGCAGAGCTCTTCAGTTATATCAGTAAGGATTGTACGCTGAAATCCCACAGTCAGCTTTGGGAAATCTCTGTATTATAGTACAGATCAGGCTTCTGTTTTGCATTGTTTATTTGTTTCAATTTTGAAGGCTTCTTTAATTATTATTATTTAAGCAGTCTTCAGATTCTATACAAAAATGCCTGAAATCAGGTTTTCAGGAGAGCTTTTGCTTGCTTTCTACTGGCATAAGGTTTTACTCAGGTGCTTTCTTCAATTCCGCTCCAAAACAAATTTACCTTATTTTTTCATTATGCATGTAACAGTGATTAGTTTAAGCTTTATCCAGATTACCGAGCTGCTGCTTTCACAACCTCAAGCCTTTCTGCCTTCTTTTCCCCTTGCTGTCATCTCCAGTGAAATCCTCACAGTCATAAATGTATTTCTTTTCCGTTTTAATTAAAGCTGCAATTCAGCTGGCAAGAATATCTTAAACCCTACCTAAACGCACAATCCTCCTTATACGATCATCTTTTAAAATGAAGTGCCCAACAAAAACGGACAAATGCCGCTTGGTAGGAGCTGGGACAGGCATAAGGAATTCAGCAATTTTGAATAAAAGTGGGACTTGCTGCCTGTACAGACCAGCAGGATGCAGAAACTGGAAATGTCAACCTGACATGAGCAGCCTCCTTTTTTCCAGTGTTTTCTCCCTACGTCGGAAGAAGTTCATAAGCAGAAAATAAAGTCCTCTCATTTTTATGTACCCACGTATGTTACCGCCTACTTGTACCTGCTTCAAAATATTGGGGCTGGCAATACCCTGACCTAAGTCCTACAAACGAGACAAGAACAGGACAAACATCAAATTCCCAAATGCTCTGACCTACCAAAAATACCATAGTCGCTGGATAGAAAGAGCTCTTACACAGCATCTTGAACCACAGCAATCCTCATAGGAGCGACATCTGCAGAGAAACAGAGACAAGGGCGTTAGGGGAGTGGCTGTCACTCGGACTAAAATGGCATCGCCAACTCTGATGCCGTTTGCACCCCTGCCCGAGGCGTTACTGACGACATCGCCATGAGCCTGGGAGGCAAAACCTCCGGCAAGTGTTCAAGGTCAGGTTGGACAGGGCACTTGATCTAGTGAAAGATGTCCCTGCTCATAGCTCTATGACAATTCAGGAACTTTTTGCACGTTATTGAAACTACTTTCCTATCTATTTCTTTTATAGCCGACTCAAAAAGACTGAATGCGGAGTTCAATTCTAAATAAAAGGACATTTTATAAACAAAAGTATTATTACTGTGTTTTCTTTCACAGCTCATGAACACCACAGACCTCGAACACGAGCCATTGGGGGATTTATTCACTGCAACAGACAAGATTTGCAAGGTCAAAGCTATCAGATCACTCATTCTTTGCATATTAGCAGCTTCCAAACAGAAACCACCGAGCGCAGAGAAGACTTCAAGAGTACCGTTATTTGCGAATTTAATGGCATTTTTTGCTTCTCGGCAGTTCCACTGGACTGCAACCGCCAACAATTGCCATTATTTAAGCAGGCTTTCCTCTAAAAAACCCCAAAATGACCATATTTCAAATTAATATTTCACATGGGACAGAACCATTTTAAAGATACTATAGCACCAGCCACTGTAAGCACAAAGTACCACTTTGCTAGACGCCAGCACATACGCAACAGCAACCTCTGAACAATTTCTATGGTAATTGCCCAGCAACCTCTGAACAATTTCCATTGTAATTGCCATTTCCCACACCAGTGAAACATATTTAGTAGGAAAAGGGGCAGAGGTAAGACAGAAACTATGCGATGTGACAGACTCGGATGAAAACGTTCAGATTAGCACAGCCACATAACAAAAGAGGAGGTTACCACAACTGGATCAATCTATTATTTAAGGGTGTTCACATCTGTATGCTCAATACACGTATTTATTTAATAATCAGGTTTTGGAAAATTTGCCCAACCGCACGACCGTGCTCTTGTATTTGTTTGCAAAGCTAAAAAAACCCCTCAATTGGATAATTGCACAGACAATTACACATTTACACGGTCGATTAACAGGCCTTCACTCACAAAATACATCAAGTCACACAGGCTTCAGCCTCTAACTGGGGCCAGAGGAGGATGCTCTGTGGATTCATAATCAGTTGTTTGGCAAGTGAAAACAGTTGCACACTCTTCTGATGACGAAAAGTGGGCAGGATTTATTTAAGCAAGCAGAGGATCTGATACACTCAGCACAGCCAGGTCCATTAACACACTCAGGGACCCAGCTGGAGAGTGAGCTGCTCATGCCAACAGAAAACATCCACTTTACCAACCTCAAACGTGTAAGCAACCCTCTTCTTTAAAGCTTGCCAGAACACTAACTCCTGCTCACGCACAAGCCTACCAGTCCCCACAAAACACCTAACAAGGGTTAGCAAACCAGTATTAACTTCAGTCCCAGCAGGACCAGGAAATTAGGCATTCCTGCACGCTCCCCAAATGGATCAACCCAACAGGAGCTTTCAAAGACCTATGTTAAATGCACGGGCAGGATCAGGCCCCCTTACGAAATGAGGTGGGAGCTGCTGCCTTCTGTTAAACCAGCGATCGTGGGCCCCCCTTCCTGCTCTGTAACACCCTTTTGGTTGGAGCACCTCGTCCACATCGATGGGCAGCTGATGCTGCACGGCAAGGACTTTATTGAGCCAGAACAGCAGAGGGAAAAGAGAGCCCATAAATCTAGAAGTTCTTCTAAAGGCAATTAAAGTCATAAAAAAGAGGGTATTAAGGACATGAGCAGTGTTTATCTCTGCCTCCATGCGATGGCTCTGTCAGCCCAGACACTTACACCTGAACATAAGCAGGACAGCGAGCAGATGCACCAGGCTGGCCTCTGCCCCCAGAGCCATTTCCCAGATCAAGCCCCAAGAGCTTAACTTGTATTAAAAGCTAAAGTAAAACAGAGAGCCCAGGGCGGCTGCACGTACGCCTCCTCTGCACCAACCTTGCCTCGCTTGTTTTGCATCTGTTCTCTCCAGAGCCAGAAGAGCTGGGAAAAGGCTATTTTAAAATATATAATTATGGTCATTCAAAGCATCAAAATTAAAACAGCATCTGTACGAGGAGTATAGTACCTGAATTCACTTTTTATTTTTAATCTCTAAATTGTCGAGGCTACAAGTCAGCACCATTTTTAATGTCTCAGTGGCTTAGCTTTTCTCCCTGCCAAAGAGCTAAAGCACCAGCTGGAAGACAGAAAAGCTCAAGCGCTAAATGGTTATGAAGCTCCTGAGACCACTGAATGGCAAACGAGCAGGCCATCAAAGAGAAGTTGTCTCCTCCACAGATGACTGCATTTTCAAAGGGCTGAAAACAACGACGCAAAGGATGGAGGCGTCTCTCATTACGGCTGCGTTTAGAGAAGCTGCATTTTCCAATAACGGGTGAGCTTTCTGAAGCAACTCATCCAAGGTGAAGCACCGCATTTGCTGGGTGGATTTGCGAAGCCAAACCAGTATCACGACTTGGAGGGAAATCCCTTTGAGATCTGACGTTCGTAACCTGCTCCCTTTTTACCCAGAAAACAAAACGGGCGGTTGATTTTGCGCGCCTACGAGTATAGACACATGTACCCATATACACGGGAACCTGGAATCAAGGATGCTGCCATGATAACAACCTGCTGTTTGTATTCTCCACCACTTGACAGCAGTGCCAAAAAAAGACTGAGGGAACAAACTGCTCATTTGCTGATGCTGCCGGCAGGGAATCGCAGAAGCTCTGCTGATCTCTTGTTCTTGATTCAATGCGTTATGAAAAAACAACACAACTTCTGACATCATCGATCCCAATTACCAGAAAATTAACTTACTTACAAAAGCCCTATTTATTAGTTGGCAAAAGATGACAATAAAATCAGCTTATTAATGGAACAACATACAAGCTTAAGTATAATCAGCCTTTGCTGTACTATCTCTTATTGCCTGACAGCAAATCCCAGCAGAATTAAGACCCTGGTTCATTAAAAGACAACCAATTAAATGCGCACACATACATTTCTTTAATTGGTATGCGTATTCATTAAACTGCACTTGGGCTTGGGCTCTGCTTTACAAAGAAGGTCTGGGTGTGCCCAGCACCAGCTTAAGAAGAATGAGCCTTACTATTGATCTGAACTGGACTGAGCCCATCTCCTACAGAAGACTTTTCTAGAGCCAATTTCCCTCTTTCACACATCAACCGCATCAACTGTGATCCTGAAAACTGCATTTCCCCTGGGCAACGCTTGTTTCATTGATCAAAATTTAACCCATTACGCAGGGTAAGACATGATCTACTAGTTGCTTTGCTGATCTGCAACTTCACCGAGCATACAGCCTCTCTGTTGAGAACAACACAATTTATGATTTAGAAGGTACGTCTTTTCATTCATAATTCAGCAGAGTGAAATGACTGCATTTGCATGTGCAATGACTTGTCCCGCTAGCACATCAAGGAACTGCTGTGTCAGAGATCAAGGTGACGCTGCGTGTCAGATCACAGCGACAAACTTTCTGTACGGGTTTGCAGTTAAATCATGACATTGAACTTCTTTCCTTAAAGGACAAGCAAAGCACAAGGTTTCACAGCAGGATACACTCTATGACCCAAACCCCATAAACAAAAGCCCTCCTCGCATGTGTTTTGTGGAGAATAACTGCTCAATTAAATGGTCTAGAAGCTCTTTTCCATTTATACCTGCACCTACACAGCTGAAAAAGGTCCTTCTTAGCAAAACTGCTGCAGCAAAGAAGCACATCAATAAATAATTCCCTGATGGGTATTTGCTGAAAAGTGGAGAAATGGAAGAGGTAAAGCAAGGATCACAGTAGGCTGTATGGCCATAGTGGTCTGACAACACTCCCTGTCCCTCACTCAACACGGGTTAAACCCACCCCCCCACACACACCTCTTTGAAATCCAGGCTGTATCATTCTTAGGTTTCCTCGCTATATTGTTTGCACCATATGTGCCCCAAAACAACCTAACATTTAAGATGTGCAATCAGCAATGCCTTTTGGAAGAGCAAAACAAAACCAGAATTGTTAATCTGCATGCAGTGGCAGAATCTCTGCTGTTGACACAGAGGATGGGAGGGTGAAAGAAAACCACAAACCCCCCAAAACAACCAAATACAGTAAAGTGCATGACTTCTAACCAGTGTCCTGAAGACAAGCCTGACTTCAATTCCAAAGCAGGCCGCATGCCAGTCGTAGGTTAAATGATTGCTGCATGTACGTGTAAGATCGATGAAGCAAACTGGGATTTATCGGAATACTAGAAGCACTGGCAATTTTTGAAGTGAAGGGGGGAACCAAAGGGAGCCAGGAAGTTAAGTACAGGAGGATACAACAACAGAGCAAAACTAAGAATAGAACAGGAAGATTTTGGGGGCAATGGCTAGTAGCATTAGATGAAGCTAGGTAAGTCCCAGCTGTGGTCCTAATACTGACAATAGCAAAATACCTTAAGGAGAATCACAAGTGTGGACTGCTGAGACCGGGTCACCTCCGGGCAGACTCAGTGTTGAGCCTTCAAAGCCAGAAAGAGGCCTCAGGTCTGCTGTCATTGATGAAGGCAGACAGCTGAAGCATTTACTAATTCTAGGACAAAGAGTGTAAATAAAAAAGTAACAACAAAAAATATGTAATCTGATTGAAGTTCAGCTGCCAGGACACAGTGATGCTGAACAGAGAAAGACCAAAGGAGCCATAAAACAAAACCACAGGAGGCAAGTACCACAAAGTGATCAGCAGACACAATTCTGATGAAGCTCAGAGTCTTGGCGGTGCTGTCAATGAGGAGTAGTGCCACTGAGCTCAACAGGACCACCCTGCCACAAGACTCAGACCTGAAGGATGAGGAAAGCAGATGACGATCGATAGATGTACCACATAAATGAGAGTTGCTTTTCTACCAAAGTTATTTCACCATTAATTAATTAATTTCAGACTGTTCTCTGTGTGCATTTCCATCTTTCGATAAAAAGCAGTTTTCAAAGACAAGTTATTGACTGCACACATGGGGAAGACCGCTAGACATGTGGAGGAGCTTAACGCCACGAGCAGGGTCATGAGGTTATCGTAAGGAATCTGTTTTGCTACAGCAGCCCTCTGAACATGGAAAATGAAACGCAGACTCTAACTCTGCACTCAGGAGTCCCATCTAAATAAATATTTCTGAGTCTCAAAGTGGTTTAGTCTCTCCAGGAAGACACCGCAACACAAAGGCCACATCCCTCCACCAGCATTCACTTGGGAAGCAGTAACACAGGCAAGGTCTTTGGTTGGTGGAGCAGTGACAGGCAGTATCTGCTTCCCAGCCTTGGTCTTAGAGCTGGTTCTGTCTCCTTGGCACGTCTCCATACGTGGCCCAATTTTCAGCAGGGACATAAACCTCACCAGTTACCTTCCTTCACAGGTTCTCAGCACCCAAAAGCGTTTCTCTTCTTATATATAACAAAGATGATTTCTCAGCACACGGGAGAGCAGTACCTTGTAAAATGTAGGTCTCATTTTGGCAAATACAGAACTATACATATAAGAAATATAGCTGCTTCACAGATGAACCCAGCTGTGACCTCAGTAGAACAGGTACACTTGACAGTAAAACACTGCCACTGGTACTCAGGAGAGCACTAAACCACTT
>WEIS01062098.1:41558-57537 GCA_013389965.1 Todus mexicanus | reverse complement strand
ACTAGAGATACAGTGACCCAGGTATTTGATAAATCACCCAGCCCTTAGCTACATAAGAAAACATAAGGCAAAAAGAAGGAAAGGGGCTGTCAGGTCATTTTTTCTACAGAGTAGAAACAACAGAGACAGAAACAATATTTGCTCAGATTAGATTCCTGTCTGCTTTGACACAACTAAAATCTTCTACAAGACATGATACTTGGCTCCTGTCCTTCACACAGACATGAAAAACAAGAGCAGACAACAGCTGAAAAAGGGATTATTTCTCAATCATTCTTTGGGTGAAGAGCCTGTAAACATCATCTCTGTGCAAGATCTCAGCAGAACATGGTAAATCCTCCCCCATTTCTGACGGGATGAGAAGTATTTGCTCAGCTGCTCCTGTCAAACCGACCCTTCCACAAGCCTTCTGCTGCCCAAGGGCTTGCCATAACCCCAGCCCTCTCTTCTCAGACCCCAAAAGGAAAGTCACCCTACAGAGGAACTCTCTGTGTTGTGTGTAAAGACAGTAAGTCTCACCACATGGCTTTCCAGCCAGCACATATCCACCTAGAAATTTTCACCGTACCTCCCGTGACAGAAACCAGCAAGAACTGTTGCAGTTTGAGCTTTATGCAGTGGCACTATGCGGTACCTTCAACAGCGATTTTTCAACATAAGCTGCAAGCCTTTCTTTCGCAGAACAAAGCAGAGAAACAGCACAGCTTCGGGCTTTGGCGAAAGTGAGCCACACGGAACCTGTGCAACGAGTTTTCCTTTTCTGGAAGGTGGAATTGTAAGTTTCTCGTGCCAAGAGGAACAAGGACTTCCAGTTAATTGTCAGGCACCTTATTCTTAAACAGCCAAATAGTTCTTTGTATCTCCAGCTGCTCCCAGCGGGCAAGCAGCCCTACTGCATCTAATCGCTGCTTTGGGAGATGAGAAGCAGTCTGCTGGCAGGGGGCGATGGGTATCCATGAATTTGCTATCTGTCCAAATTTAAGGCTCCAATGCACAGTAAATCTTTCTTTTCCCTCACCAAGCCACCGCATGATCAAATGCAGAGAGGGACACAAGTACTAATGGCCAACAGTTAGATGCCACCAAGTCTTTCAAAAATTTGATTCAGGGTCTCTCTGTCCTGAAAGGGTTAGAAGCTTCAAGATGACTCAGGGGTCTTTGCTGCTGTCCACTGGAGCACAAATCACAAAGAAGCCTTCTTATCCCACTGACAGAAAGCCAGAAGAAACTGATTCTCAGCCTCGCATTAGGGTTCTTGTCTGGGATGTGGAAGTTAATGCTCTGATGAGTATTGAATGGTTTGAAGATGTAGAGTATGAGTATAGAATAGTTTGGGTTGGAAGGGGTTTTTAAAGGTCATCTAGTCCATCCCCCCTGCAGCGAGCAGGGACACTTTTAACTAGATCAGGTTGCTCAGAGCCCAGTCAAGTCGAACAGCCTCAACAGGAAAAACTGAGGTTCACTCACACCAAGCCACAACTGTGGTTGTTGCATCCCCTGGAAATGAGAGGGGGTGGGACTGGGTTCCCCACTCCACCTCAGCCAGAGGAGAGTCTGGTTTCAGAGAAGCACACCAACAGAAGACAGAGACTGGCCTCTTTTCCTCTTTCCCCACCTTTCTCAGAATAAGCTGCCTCTGCCTGGCCAGCCTCCAACTCCAAAATCGTTCAGAGCTTCTCTAATCTCAAATGAGGTCAGTCACCTGCTTGATTGCCTGTGAAGGCTGAGATATTAAATCCCTCTCCCCTCCTCAGGACTCACTCCTAGCAAGTTGAGTGGTTGTTAATTTGATAGCCTAATTCTCCCTAGCTTGTGCATCACATAATTGATCCATCGAAGCAAACTCAAGCGCGCGGCAAGGCACCTAGTTGCTGTTCGGCGATTTGGGCAGTCAGGACCACAACCTCAGATCCATCATCATCAGGGGAATCTAGTCCCTTATTTGAAGCAACAAATATTCCACCTGAAGGACACAGACTACTGAAACCATTTGTGATGTTTTGTACCCTTACTGTTTAAGGCCACACAGGATTGAACAATGGTGGCAGGTCTTTGCTGCCTTTATATACAGACGGTCTGATAATCACTGTTCTCCTCCTTCATGACACAAACTGTGCACTTACGTTCTTGCGTTGAACTACATATGCAAAGCAGCCCTTCCTGGGGTTGCTTGGTGCTAAACTGGTGGCCTTGGCATGAATCCATGTCTCCGTTTCTGTACGGTGCCAGCCATTCAGTGCGCCTGGAAGCGTGCAAAACTCTTACGCTGCCGCCCCTCTCCTTCCTTCAAGCTGGCTTCAAATCAAACGGAAGAATAAATCAGTAGTTAGATTACTGCCCTAAGCACACACCTGCTGACACTTCATGCAGCTGTAATTGCAATGGGAAAGCAAAGAGTATCATCAAGCAAGCCAACTTAATTAAAAGCGATAAACATAACAGGATGTGGAGCACAGAAAGTAGCTCCCGTCATGCAACATAAGCTCTGTGTATAGACTGGGGGGTTTCCCCAGCCCCTTGTACACACGTTGATGTAAGAAGTGCTCTCTAAGCTATCTGAGTATCAGCCAGAGAAAAATCACTTTCTAATTGTTTTCAACTGGAACGTTTTGCAGGTTCTTGGTAATGCACAGAATTATCATTATAGACTGATCACCACTCATATAAGGGCTTACGTTCAAAACCCCGATGAATATGACTGTGGTAACTACAAAATATAATCTGCAAATGAAGGGAAGTGTGCGGAAATGCACAAAAATTTTACTTCAAAAGCCAAGAAAAAATACAAACAATACGATCATTCTTCTCCACAGTAAGCAAGATGTTCCCATGTAGGGCAGGAACATGTTTTAAACATGAAGCGTATCAGCAAACATTCCTTTTTAGGTTTACATTAATGTTCTTGTACGAACTCAAAATGAAAAATCAAAGTGATTTAATCAACATAGATGTGTAGATATGCAGCTGCTTGCTCTATGCAGGAACTACTCCCTATGGCAGAAACATATTAGCCTAAAAATACAGCACTTCTATCTGCATGTGCTTTTGACATTAATTCAGGTCCTGCTCTGGGTAATTACTAGAAGAGGTTACAAGATGACACTCCTCTACGTTTATTCTGTTCTTCACATATTTATCAGCAACAACGGTTAACATTTTCTTCCTGAGAAAGTTTCTGTCTCTCTCTGGTGGTAGCACACCTGAGAACAGTCAAAACACACTTAGACATACACAAGTAGGTGTGATGTCAGGAAAGCCAAACCTCACCTACAATTGATGGCTGCAAGGGACACCAAGTGCAGCAAGAAGAGCTTCTACCACTACACTGGCAGTGGAGGGTACCTGCGTGAAGGCAGAGAGCAGCAGATGTCATTTACCTCAACTTCAGCAAGGCTTTTCACAGTAGTCTCCCACAATATTCTTGTACCCAAGTTCGGACACTAGAGTCTGGACAAGTGGACAGCTGGATGAGTAAAAAAACCCCAACCAACAACAAACTGGTGGGGCTCAGAGGGCAATGGAAAATGGTTTATACTCTCCCTAGAGAGTACAAAGTAATCACTGGTAGTACCACAGAAGTCTGGACCTGTGCTGTTGACAAGAGTGTTGCTGGAACTGGCGGTACATCACTCTCACCAAGTATGGAGATGGCACCAAACCAGGGATCAGTCAAGGAACTCAAGGGCAAGGCTGCCATTCACAGACCTAGACTGGTTGGAGGAATGGCCTGACAGGAACTTCACGGAAGTGAACAAAACCAAATGGAAAGCCCTGCCTGTGGGAAGGATGAACATCGTGCTGGCTGTGGAGCAGCTCTGCTGAAAAGGCCTAGGTGTTATAGTAGACACAAGCTGGACATGAGCCAGCAGCGTGCCACGACAGCAACAAAGGCCAACGGCATCCTGGACTGTGTCAACTGAAGCTTAGCCACTGGATCAAAGGAAGTTAACTATCACCTTTCACTGAGCACTTGCTGGACTACATCTAAAACAGCGCATTTGGTTTTGGCATCCCCGGTAAAAAGAATGGATTTGATAAACTAGAGCAATCTCAGCAAAGGGTCACCAAGATAGTGAGGGGCTGGGGCACTTGCCGTGGGAGAAGAGGTTGAGGGATTTGGGCTTGTTCAGCCTAGGGAAGAAACGGCTTCAGAGGGATCCGAGAGCAGCCTGCCAGTACTAAGAAGATGGAGCCAGGATCTTACCAGTGGTGCAGGGAGGGAGGACCACAGGCCATGGATTCAAACAAACAAAAAGCCGTTCTGATTTGGCATGTGGAAAAAAAAACCCCTTATCCACCATGAGGACGTCGCCTGGAGAGGTTGTGCCATCTTCCTCCTTGGAGTTTTCTCAAGACCTAACTGGTTAAAGCCCTGAGCAACCTGGTCTGACCTCGTGGCTGACCCTGCTCTGAACAGGAAGTTGGACTGGAGGTCTCCTGAGAACCTTCCCACGTGAGTTTTCATCTGCTTCCTCTAATGAGAGTTACTCTCTTTTCCTCACTACTTCTCTTACAAGATCACAGTATTAAAAAATTAAATACACAATAATCCAACAGGATGAAGTGAAATAATGCTAACTCAACATTGGACAGCATCATTTTTCCCCGCTAAGTCAGCCAACCCCCTCCCTCTGGGTGACTATTTCACTGATCCAGTGACATCAGCTCTGTTATTTCTGTTGCTGTGAATTTATGCTTACCACTCATACCCAACAGCATTTGTGCTGCTTTATAAACACACCGTGGAGCTTGGAAAGGAGGGAATTAGAAACACGCAGGTTCTAGCATCTGGAATTTATCACCTCATTAAAAGCTCCGACGTGATGGTAGTTAACAACGGGAGGAAAAATAAACAGAAAAAGACCTATGGGATTGGTCGGTCATACCGCAGAACATACTGCATCTTGCAATGAGGGGGACATTCACAATCATTCTAATCAAGCTATTTGTCATCAGCAAAATTCTACTATTCTACTATCCATCCCCAATTTAGATGTGGAAAAAACAAGTGGAGTATCTTACATGCTGCTGGCACCTGCATACAGAGGAGGTGGTTTCATGACCTAATGCATTCACTATGTCATTACTGACATTATTGCCTCGTAAGAGGAGTATCTTGACCATCTCTCTTCTACCAACTATCAGCCTTTCACGTACATCTAGAATAAGACTGAGCTGGCTTATTTAAGTGAGAGTAGGACAAGGATCCTTGTAGAGGATTGGAGTCAAGTCTTTTCAGACAGTTTTAATTCTGAATTGCTTTCTGTGCATCCACACAAGGAGATATGTGATTTAATTCTTTAAGAAAAGTCAGGGTTCACTCGGCTCCCTGCTTTTCCAAATGATAAGAACTAGACTCCAATGACCAATTCCTTTCTCTGCTTTATATTCATTTACTTATTTTTCTAGGCCACATAAATAAACGTTTTGCTGAAGCAGGAGAAAAGTATCTAACTGACAATATCTTATGACTTGGGCAACTAGGACATGGAGAAACGGTTGGTTCGGTAAGTTAAGTAAGTTAAGACCAGTCTTGGAAACTCTCTGTATCAACAGTAGAAGACCAATGCGTGTCTCCCAAATTCACGGCAAGCTTTTCATGATCGCTTCTGACCTGAAATAAGCTGTACCTTATTCACACAGCAGAGGTAGAAAAGTTTGAGGAATTGATAATTTTCCAGTCTAGCCTTAAGAAATGGAATTGATTCACAAATACGAAATTTGGAAGTAACACGCTTGAATTAAACTAAAGCTTACTGCTGATCTCTGAAGGCTAGAACAATTGTGTCTACTGGAAAAATAATTCCAAAAAGGTACTAATACCATCAAGTATTTGGACAGAGACATGTATCATTAGCTCTGTAACAGAGACCTCCAGCTTTTGCCCTAGCTGTTAATATAGAAAGAATAGCCAAGAAGATTTAAGAATGCTTTGAGCAACATCTCTAACAGCTTTTTCTTTTATAAATTACACTGGAAGGCAGATTGAATAAAAAAAAAAAACAAAACAAAACCAAAAAACCCCCCTTGAGATCCAGAAGAACAGTTGTATCACTGCTAGCTTTACCACCCAAAGTAGCTGCATTTCCAGTACACTTACTTTGGCACATTTATTCCTTATCCCATGTTCTTTTTGCTTAGCAGACACAGTCTTATCTCTGTCTTTGGATGGCTGAAGTAGAGCCTTTACAGGAAAGATTAACTCGGCTATCTTGCCTTCGAACTTCCGATAAAAGCAAACAACTATTTTATGTGACAGTCCACCTCAGATTTCAGTTACTCTGGGCAATTTCAAGAGAAGCAAGCACCTTTGTAGGAGGATGTGCCTACCCAGGAGAGAGAAAACATATGGACATGCCAGTTCAGGGATGCTTTGGCCCGAGTACGCCTCACTAGATCTGTGAATATACAGAACTTGGTATTTCTGAGCTGACAAGCCAACCTTTCCACTGTAAGACAAAGTGTCTCCAAGACAGACATGAAATACTGTGACCACGGGACTGAAATCTCAGGGAAATCATTAAAAGGATTGCATTGCTGGGTTTCAGAAGTCTCCAAAGATAGTCTCAAGATCGAAGGACAGACTACATATGTTAACTTGGTAGAAAAAAAACTTGTCAGAAAACCAGTGATAGAAAGGAATGGAATGTACTGCAAACTCATCTGATTAAATATATCTGCTTCTTATGAACTGCTGCTCCAGAAATTGTAAGATAAAATAAAACCCGATTTACTACAGCACATCCCAGATCTAGATTTGCACAGAGAAGGCACTCTCAGGATAAAGTTATATATTATGCCTTTAGATGATTTAACATCTAACCATATGCTAATGGAGAAGATCCTATTCATGCCTCCTCCCCCACAAAACACAGAATACTCCTTTCCTCCCATTTCACCGGTGTTTGCCAAAAACTGTACCAAGCTGATTCAATACTGCCTCGAATGTGGTAAAATGAGCAACTTTCTGTGGGATTAGTAAATTGAATTAACTCAGTGAAGGGTCAAACAAGTGCCAAAGCAATGGGACTTCACCCTAAGATATTGATACCGGTTTTGAGCCTCCCCTCCACCATACAGGTGTGAAAAGAGAGAGCAGGGAGGAAGCAGGTGGAGATCCTAGACAACAGAAATTTAAATTGCCTAAGTAAGAAAGTAGGACACCCAAGGTACCGCAGATATCAATGACCTTCCTATTGTTCTGATGCATGGCCCATTCAAACCTCCTGGGCTCCCACGTACTCAAATATCCTCTATCCCCTCCCTTCCACGCGTCTTCACTTGTCACACGTTATCTAGCCTCTGAGCTTTACCATCCCCAAATCCTCATTGTCTTTCCGTACTGTTTCCTCTTCCCCAGTTACTCATAATCGCAAAACCAACAATAGCATTAACGTGACACTCATCACCGTTGCCACAATCGCTGAGCACATCCACCCCCATCCCTTTCCTCTTCCTTTACCCATTTACGTGCACTATCCAGGAGCCTGGCCATCGCAACAAGTTTATGCGACGACTGGGATAACAGGGTGCTGCAGTAACTACCACTAACACACACAACAACCAGCAACAGTTTTCTCATTGACCTGACAGAGTCAATATATACAACAGTTTGCCCTCCCCGTTAAAAGATCTCCCAAGCCCACCAACACCACAGGCCCACTCACAACGTTCTTTCTTCCAATGTTCAAAGCTGTGTGCAACTCCGAGGAACCTCTCTGACCGACTGGAAAATAAATTTCCACAAGATACTCCGGATCAGCACACAAAGAAAACAGTAAACTAGTTGCCAAAAGGAAACCAATTAGAAAGCAACCTGTGTGCATTAGATCTATCGCAGACAACGAGCCTTCCCTTTGTACCCCCTACATTTACAGGTATGTATTTACCTGGGGCACAAAGAGTCTGAGCTAACACACTCAGTATCCAAGTAGCTACCCCTTTGTATGACCAAGGGAGAGTGTGAAAGCACATGGGCAGAAACGTAAGCAGGACACCGAGGTGATGATGAATCACATGCTCCTGAATGTCAAGGTACAGTGCGATTTTCATATTTTCATTAACATCCCAGCTTCTTTCCCATACTGCAGCAAACCAAAATCAAATGTAGGTGGAATTAAAGTCCCGTTGTTATTAGCATGCAAAGAAAATGAACTTATTGAAATTCGCCCATCTGTTCTGGCCACCCATTTATGAGTAATTCTCAACATTTCAGTCACCTGAAATAAAGACGGTGAGTTCTAGGCACAAAGACTTCCGAAGCAGTTAATATTCAGGCTCACAGATGATTAAACCATACAGTGTTTCATTCTTTCAGTAAGCTTTGTTTCGCGCCTGGTTTCCTGGCTGCTTTTTGTCTCATAGCATTTCTCTCCCATTTCTGGCAGATGAAGTAGATGTGGGGAAGAAAAGGGAGGAAAGTTCTTGGGTAGCGTAAGGATTACAGTACTTCCCAATCCTTCAGCAAGGAAGAGCCTGCTCAGGGAAGAGATGGCCTAATGCTACTACCTACGCTCCTCTACCCCACTTTACTTCATTTCTTTTAAACTTACAATTACAGTGTTTGCAATTGTAGTGTTATACAACCCAGTGACACGGTTTAGTGCTTTTATCTCCTTTCTGCCCCCAAATCCACAGGGAAGATAACTCCCACCCACACGTTTCCTCTGCCTTTTTGGTTTTGCTGTGACCAGTACAAACCAGAGAACTGCAGTTCACACAGATCCTCAATCAGGCACCTACAGGTCATTGACATTTGGTTCACACCCAGCCCTGATGTCAATGGAGATGCCACCCATCAGAAGGATAGTTTTGCCACGGATAACAAATCATCCCAACTCCCTAAATTAAACACTAGTTTTAGTGCAGGGACAAACTTACTTTCAAAGCATTCTTGGTATTCTGCCTGATTATCTGCCCTTGTTCAAAACAAAGGGAGAACTGTCCTCACATGGCTCTACTTACGTTTCCTTTCAGTGTTCTGAAATAAGAGCCGGTTAAGATCTTGCATTTTGTTTTCATTTGGAAAGGTCGCCTGGATTGGGTGGCGAAACGAGACTGTACCTACGGTCTCTTTAATAAGGATAAAGGAAAAGAGATGGGACGTGGGGAAGGAGGGAAATGCATCTTCATTTTTTAATTAGAAAAAGTTATGGAAGAAGTATAATAAATAAAAGAAGAACACTTTAAGAGCCTGCAGAATTTAATTCTCTCTTGAGCACTGGAAAAGGCAAAAAGGAATGTGATGACTACTTACATATAATATGTGGGATATAATCCTTCAAAGTACCAGCAATGCTTTTTGGCCTCCGTACACTACAAACAAAGAAAAATACGGTATTAATATTTACACAAGACAATGCACAAGCATAAACACAAGTACAGAGTATTTATAAACACTGCGACTTCAAGCAATTGGGAGGGGGTTATATTTGCAAGGATTTCCCAATTCCAATACACAAAGCAACTGGGAAGTCAGCTCATGTGAACGGCAGCGTGCCCTGCCAGGGTTCCGAACCCTCACGCAGGGCTTTGTCTGTGGGGCTTCAGAGCCTCCCACAATTCACGAACACGGTCAGTACATTTCAGTGCAGGCATAGGATCCAGCTGCACGCATCCATTCCCTGGCAGAACTGCTGTCTTAAAAGACCACAGAGAACTTAAGAGCCTGTTCGTGGGGTATAGTCACTTAAGAGAGCTCCAAGGCATAACCAGTTCGATGACACTGTGTATGACTACACTGTAAATTCGGTAATTGCAGGGAATTACTCATCTTTCTGGAAGTCTCTGGCACGTGGCCAGGCTCAGAAAGGAGCCGAACAGAGAATTCATCCGTGCCACCTTCTCTCCCTACAACTTCAAAATATCTCAAGTGTTCATTAAGGTACCGGGGAAAGGAAAACGCTTTCTGCAGCCCGGGGGTATTGTTCTCTTTCGCAGATTGCCAGCGGAGCCTTGTCAAAGGCTGGCAACAGGCATTTTCTCAGCATGAGCGTGCAGGCGACGTGGGAAGTGCACATCGTTACGGGAACTGCCGGAGTACAGATGGCAGCTCGGAACAATAGCAGCGCTTAAAAAAAGAAAACAAGATGTCAAGCCCAAACTCTATATACGAGGCACAAAATCCATCCCGTTGACATCGCTAGCATATAGTGCTGTCTTCATCGCAGACATAGCTCCAGGAGCTCCACCACAAGCTGCACTATCTGATCACACACAGTCAGACTGTTACGGGACACCCTCCACAGAGCGGTGAGGAATATCTCACTGGCGTTTTAGCAGCAATTCCCTCTGCTGTTCATACCTAAAGCTCGATGTCAGAGTGTGCTCGGCACACCAGCCGTGCTTGGATCATCCGTCATGTTCACTTGGCAGCTCACCTTTACATAATAGCTGGTATAAGTTTATTAGCCTCCCCCAGTCCCAGAATACTAAACGAATCCAGTTAAGACAAAGACGAAGTGTTTTCAGATCCCCGACTCTCACTCCTCATGAATAAGAAAGGCTGCAAGCTCTTTAATGAGCATCTGATGAGCTAAATCACAGACAGATCAATTACAGTCCATGAAGACAAACTGCTATGTATTAAATTAAGAGCAGTACAGGAGATAAGGGGAGGAGGAGAAGACACTCCCGATGTGAACAACCAGGCCTTTCCACCAATACAACAGGCTCACACCAGCCTTCAAGATCCGCAAGCTTTAGCCTCTGTTGAAAGGACTGGAGATTTTTCCACAGGATAAACACAGCAGAAGCCTCCTTCCTCTCCCAGGTCAATGCTGCTGTGCAGACGCTACATGCAGGAGGGCTCCCTAGCTGCTGCTGAAGCCAAGTAGTATTCAAAGATCCATCTCCACATTTCCTCTTTTTCCCCTTTCCCCCTGTCTCCTTCAAAGCTTCCAGCTCCTTAACCCTCCCTTCTGAATCTTTTCATCACCTGGTTGTTTCCTCTTACCGTAGCATTAGAAATATGCACGTTTCTCTCCATATCACCCCGCAAACACACGCGCATCGTAAACCCAGCAGGTCTGCTGCAGAGCCAGTGAAAAATACTTTGCCTGTTCACCTTTGAAGGTTACAGATGAGCAGCCCCTGGCTAAAATCCCAGCGCCTGCAGGTCAACCCCTTGGGAAGCCTCATTTCAGAGTCCAGCTTGGGCTACACACCATAAAATGTTTTTCCTTCCTGCTTCTCAACCAATATGAGTCACCATTTACCTCAAGAACCTTAAAGCCTTCTCAGTCTCAAGTATTTTAATTACTGCTTTCCCAGCAATGTTTCTGAGCACGTGGAGCCTGCGTACCCTTTACAAGTGTAAAGGAGACATTTATATTCAGCACTCATTCTGCTCACCCTCCTCCCCGTATTTTAATCCACTTTACAAGTTCTAAAATGAGCCGGGAAGATTCCTCCTTCCCACATCTCCCAAGCTGTAAGATTTCTGTTTCTGCCTCTCAACAGCTCCCCGTTTCAGACAGCCAATATGCTTGCTGCTGTCACGAGAAAGCCTCTGGCCTGGAAAAGTTTCGCAAGCAATAGTTCCTTCTAGCTTACAGGGCTTAGATACCTACACTAAAAATCCGTCAGTGCCCAGGTGTTGCTTTTATAAGAGCCTTGGAGCAGCGGGTTACAATCCCGATTCTGCCTTTTTTTACTATCAGAGTGCTACGAATCCTGCGTGGCAGCTGCTCAGCTCTGCGACACGGGAATCGGGCAGACGAGGAAGCAGATCCCAAATGTGAGCAAGGCACCTGAATCCGATACACGACACGTCCAACAGATTTACGCACACAGGGTGAACCTCTGGCGTCCCCGCTCTGTTAAAACTCCTGTCGATCTCCATGGCAACTTCACGCCAGTAAGCCCTGACATAAGGCAGGCGGCTACTAACCACCGCCTCTGCTGCTGGTTAGCAGACCTCGCAGGAATTCACTGCTAAGAATAAGACAAGAATGTCATTGCCTCTAGGAATTCGAACCTCTTCAGCACTCAGGTATCAGAGAGATGAACAGGGTAGTGAGAGCATGGATTAGTTTTTCCCCTCCCACACACATCCTCCGAAGCAGGCTACGATCATCCATCTCTTGCTAAGAACCAAATTATTCTCTTGAGCCTCTCAGTTAAGCTGGTGGAGAGTCGTACAAGGGTGAGAGCAGACGTACACCATCAGCATCAGGCTCTCATCCTCACAGAGCCTTTGGAGGATGATGTCCTTGTAGCTGTTTGAGACTATTAAATCCTCAAGAAACCACAGCTGGCAGCAACTCACTGCAGTCCACAAAACAGACACGAAAGGAAGATTACTCATACGACTGCGATAAAGAAGGGCCTCACATGTCAGGGTTGGTGCCCAGTATGATAGCTCCTATATGAAGATAGGCTGTATCTCAGAGTTTCCAACAAGCTTTCATTCATGTCTTTAAAAAGCCATTTACCCATTCACTAATAGTAAAAAAAGTGTGTTTATGATTTTTAAACTAAGCTCAGGTAGGGCCCTGCTGATGCTTTCAACTTTTCTAGAAGATCTCCGCACATTTTGGTTACAACATTCCTCCTTCTGTGTCCTTTAGCAGTTTGCCACAGTTTTAAGATATAAATACAAGAGTACATTCATTTTTCAGATAAATGATGCAGGTCTAATTGGGTGTGCATATGTAATCTTAAGAGAACTAATGGTATGTGAATTAGCCAGATGCTTGAATACATTCCTCGAGATTGCACATTTGGAAAGAGAAAATACACAAGACTTGGGGGTTTTGTCGGTTTTTAAATAAATCAGCATCTGCCTCGTAGCCGGCTTTGTGTGACAGGCTGCAGCATCGCAACCTGCAAGTCGTCCTTTTCCGTGGCCTCTGAATTCATTCAGATTTCCTTTAAGAAAGAAAAGGTGCTTCCTGCCACAGCTTAAAATCGCAAATGCTACTGCTGCTAGTACGGACAGTGAGAAAGAGAAGTTACTAAAACACTAACCAAACACTGGTCTTGCTCACATCATAAAACGCAGAACGCGAGTACATATGTATGCACATGGTGTGGGGGAAGACAGAGCAGGCAGCCTGCTCGCTGAATGTCAGATGGTACTCCACAGATCATTAGTTATGCTTTGCAGGATTTGCAGAAATACTGTCTCCAGCAGGAATATCCTCCACGTTGCGCACAGCGTTATCTTTCGGTCCACAGGACAATAAAAAGAAAACAGATCTGATCAATTAATTACTCTTTGCAGTCAAGGAAGCGGCGGATTCGTGCCCGTGCTTCTACTGGAGGTCTGGAAATCAATAATAAAAAAGCCCAAACTATTACAGCCCCCTCTGCAGATAGTAAATACCTTCCAGTATGAGTACAGCCTGGTTTTGTTACAGGTACCAAGGAATAAAGCAGCCTGCTGTGGACAGACGCGTCTGCGGAGGGCAGGAGGAGGGCGGCTGCTATCTGTATACTGAAGGGACATCCAGAGCAAGTTTCTGACATCTGCTCAAAGCCAGAGTCTGTAGGAGGCACGGGTCTGCTATCGATCGCAAAGTCAATGAGGTCCTATCACTTATCATCAGCTGAGGGCGAGGCTCTTTCTTTTCAAGCAGAGAAAAAGCTGGATACCACGTATAATTTTCATTATGTATTGCAGTTATAAAGATCCAAACAGGTAGATTCTGAAGGAAAAAAGCCAGTGGTTAACAGGGTGACCTGCCAGTCTGGTACAAAAACAGCTCCTAGTATTTTGGGATGACCCACTTAGTGGCTGTTACCTCCTATTCAGCTGGGTATATGTTATACATTATAGAATAGAACCATAGAATAATTAAGGCTGGAAAAGACCTCTTGGATCATCGAGTCCAGCCTATGACCTACCACCACCACTCAGCTAAACCCTGCCACTAAGTGTGGCATCCAGCCTGTCCTTAAACACCTCCAGGGACGGTGACTCCACCACCTCCCTGGGCAGCCCATCCCAGGGTTTTATCCCCCTTTCTGTGAGGAAGAGCTTCCGAATGTCCAACCTAAACCTCTCCTGGTGCAGCTTCAGGCCGTGCCCTCTCGTCCTGTCACAAATTGCCTGGGAGAAGAGCCCATCCCGCTCCTGTCTACACCTTCCCTTCAGGTGAAGTGCAAGTTGATCCAAATATTATTCTTGCGGCTACAGCCCCTCAACCTCTGCTAGGATTAATATACAGATGAACAGGAAGAAAGAGTCAGATGTGTCTAAACATGGAACAAGACCTCATCGTTTCTGAGCATGACACAATCCTACTCCACGATACACCTAGAGCTCTGTCTTCCAAATGGCTAGATCAAAGTAGTAATTGAGGAAATGGGAAGGACAACACCTGACCATATGACGGCATCTGAGAAACAACTGGCTATGCCTGCTGCTTCTGGTACAGATGACCTCTTACAAAACTGACCCGCACAGATCTTTCCCAGTTTTATTGGTCACTGCACTTGGCAAGTACTTGATGAAGCCCAGACAAAAGGATGGGACAGCAAACAGTGTAAGTCCAGACTGAATAATCAGCTCCAGAAGGCACCTTATTGGCTAGGAAACACCATGTTTTATGGGATCTGACCTTTAAAACTATCAGTTTTCAGAATACTATCCACTTCAGTGCCGAGACAAGAGCAGAAAGCATTACGAGGTAAAATCTGCTCATTAGAGAGATGGTGCACTGAAACCAGGACTTCCGCACGCTGTAAGTTTGAAAGACTTCATTTGCAGAGACAAGAAGGCAAGTATACTGCTTTTCTATAGCCAAGGAAAGAGCAAAATGTCATCCATCAGAGTAAGAAACAACATATACTGAAGCTGAAAAGTACAGCCTAAGGGTGAAAACAATTTACTAGAGAATATACATTTTGGTTTAGCCTTGCCCAAATCCATCAAAATTCAACCCTACTTTTTCCGTGGTAATGCTAAAAGATGAGAGTAAAAGTAGCCCATCTCTGAACTACTCTAAGGAACGGAGGTTGACTGCCACGCTACCAGTGATTTCAACAAAAATGTCACAAAAAGACAGAAGCAACTCTTACTAAAAGCCAGCATTACCTTAAGGTATTTTTATTTACTAAGGTAATGAGGAAGCAGCAGGAAAGTCTTGTATAAAGAGGATGCTGATCCTTTACCAAGCTTTCCCTCCCATGTGACAGTAAACGGAACAAATACTATTCCAGATACACATCTGTTTCATCAAGACCAAGATTACAGTCGTATAACTCATAGTATAAAGAATGATTTTCACATATTTCAAGAGGACTTGTTTCTGGCCAGGTTTTTTGGCTGTTCTGTAAGAAAGAAGGGAATATTTCCCATATAGGATTTTTAAAAGAAGCAACTTTCCCACCTTGAATTAATCAGCCTGCTTTGCAACAGTAAAAAAATTCATTACAAGCAGCTAACTCTTATTAGTTCTTCTGCTGCTCAGAGCACATTATTTCTCATTAATTACTATATTTTTATTTCGAATTAATGTGGGTTTAGCATTAGGTAGCCTCCCATCACAAAGCATTACTTTAGGTTTAGATCTACTAACCATGCCCACGAAAGAAATACAAATACCCCTTGCATGCAATTTCATGTCAGGAGCTAGACTCATGCGTTTAATTTGTGTGGGGGGCCATTACGCAGCAAAACACAAACACACTGCAGCCCTAGAATGATTGATTTCAGCTGAATATAATCCTTTCACCATGGGGGTGCCGTGGGATGGGGGCGCCGCGCCGCTTGGGTAACACCTCACTCGTGGGCCGCATCACCTCGCTCAGCTCTCAGGTGCATGCGGCATCGCACCTGCTAAATAGCTCTACTAATAGGAGACCTTAATAGAGGTTATTAACCTTAATAGGAGACCTTAATAAAATATCTCAAGTTGGAAGGGACTCCTAAGGATCAAGTCCAACTCTCCACTCCTCGTAGGACTATCACTAAACTATGACTATGACTGTTACCCAGATGCTCCTTGAAGCCTGACAGGCTTGGTGCTGTGAC